>CM076580.1:912080709-912347360 GCA_034641835.2 Pinus albicaulis | reverse complement strand
TATTTGACGGCAGCTAAAAAATTTTCAACGTCAAACCTGACGTGATATTTACATCTTCAACCTGTCAAAATGACATCCACTTTCAAAACTAAACCGTAAAAATCTATAATACCTATATAGCCTATATATTTCCAGTAAAAATCTATAATACCTGTATAAGTTATATATTTCATGAGATTCTGAAAAAATAGAAAGAGTGAAGGTGATTTAAATTCTCAGGGTCTCTCTACCCATCGCTGTAGTACTTACTACCTATCATTAATGGACGCCCAGCTCAGCCCATGCAGGTCAAAGATATACAAATTTGCAAAATGAATCCAAATGATATACTACTTTACTACCTACCATTAATGGATACCCAGAGCAAATCTGCAAAATTAATCCAAGTGGTATACCACTGATATGAAAATTTTAATGCATATCTACCATCTGATTAATTAGTTTCTACCTTAGTGGAACTGGAGATGAATGCTGAAGGCAGATTTGAATTTTGAAGTTTTTCTTTGAAGTTCTGGCCAAGTATGAGTTCTACAAGGCTCTGATGCTCCTGTGTGGCCGATTGAAGCGCTGAGTCTGAGTTTTGGACGGCTCGTTGCTCTGTGTGGCTGATTGAAGGGCTAAGTCTGAGTTTTGGACGGTTCGGTGCTCCTGCTTGGCTGATTGAAGCCTGCAGGGATTGGAATGTGACAGCAACAACCCAACTGGCCACTTTGAGATTCATTTTTTCAGCATAATTTCAAATAAGAGTCGAGACATTCACGAATACTAGAAAAACTGAAAGCAACCACACTATTTACATGATTTCATATGTATCAGAATCATGTGCTCGTTTTATAAATGGAATGGAAAAATACAATCAATTAAATAAAATTGTTATATTTACTTTCTTGTTAAATGAAATTTAATTTGGACCAGGTTTTATTTATTTTTTTGTTTAAAATGTTTATGGGTCATATGGATAGGAGGGCGTGAATGGATTAGAGCTCCTTTAAGTCATATCAATATAGACCATTAAAAAAATTACAATAAATTAGCTTGGGAGAAGTCATTTTTATGAGTCAAAAACCATATCGTAAAATGTTTCAACTCTGTTGGAAGAATTAAATTTTGAATTTACTTTTTATAACGTGAAATGATAATCCTGGTTAAAACCACACTCTAAACTCACAAGCACGGAACAATTGAATATAAATTTTCACCCCAAGAAAAACCAAACATAACAGTGTCAATTCATAAACAAGGATATGGTTGGGATTTAGTGAAAATTAGAAATATTCAAAAAATTTAATAAATCATTTGCTTAATTTATATAGATTTTGAAATATTAAAAAATTTAAATAAATTGATTATTTAATTTTTTATAGTATAAATTTTGAAATATTTTAAAAATTTAAAAATTTAATGAATAAATTAGATTTTAAAATATTTTTAAAAATTAAGATTTGAAATATTTTAAAATTAATAAATTAATGGTTTATTTGATAGATGATTGGAGATTTTGAAACATTCTAAAAAAATTAAAAATAGTAAATTAATTATTTCATTAATTATGCCTTACATTAAGTTGGCATAATATCTAAGATGACTCAAAGCTGGTGTAAGCATTAGATTGCTGGCACATTAAAAGATTGACCAAAAACCCTTCAATGTTCAAGGTCATATACTATTCTCTCATAGATAAGTACTTCTACTCTGCAATGCAATGTGGGCTTGCTTCCTTCACAAATTAGTGGCAAAGTTAATAAAAAACTTAAATATAGTAATCGCTAACTAATTTGTTTTTAATAAACTCTTTAAATTGTTTAAATCAACTTGTAATATATAGGTCTCTGTATCCAAATTATTTTATTGTTTGTCATGATTAAATTGTTGTTAAATCAACTTGTAATATACAAGTCCTTGTATTGTATTGTGTGCACCACACAACAATTAAACCAAACAAAAATTAAATACTTTAATAAAAAGGGAGTTTATATATATATATCAATTTTGAGAACTTTGTTTCGCATTATTTTATTGTTTGTGATGATGGAGAAATATTAAATTGATTTAAAAAAAAAAAAAATCTCATTGTAAAATTTATTATTAAATATTTATGAATGATGATAATTTAAAATGAATGTTTATAAATAATAAGCATTATAAATTTGGAATTTGATTACATATTTTTATAATTTTGGAAATCAGTTAATATGGACCATAGTTTGTTAAATTTGACTATCACTTGCTAAATTTGACATTAGTTTGCCAAAAATATCGAAAAAATTGAGACATATTTAGATTTGGTAATTACCATTTTTTGAGAGAGACTTTTGAATCAAAAGGATTTTCCATTGATATTTTTTGTTTGATTATATTTTCCCTAATTTACCTTTCGAACCATTTCTTGCCCTATACAAATATAGACAACCATGCTTTTTTTTTTCTACGATTTCACTTTTAGATATCACCAATTTATAACTGAAGTAGTGCAGCACATCTACCCGTACCGTTGTTTTCAACAAATTTTCTCTCAATTACACAATTTCTTTGCAATTTCACTTAATTTTCCTCAAATCTAAATTGATTTTTATTAGGGGGAAAAGTTGTGTCGGTCTATTTACAAAACATACATCCTCCAATTTTTCTGCTATGTGTCTACAGGCTCCTCAGAAACTGCACGGCTGCTGCAAAACCATACTGTTGCTTAACTTCGACCTCCGATTTACCCACTGAAAACTACTCAGAAAATTCCAGGAATTTGGGAAGGTGATCCTTGCCCAAAACCCAGAAAACATTTCTTCTAATTCCAACCTTAAAAATTTGACCCTTTATATTTTGGCCCTTTTTCCAATTTCGTTTTTGGTACTGCAACTGCTATTGCTCTCCAAAATTCCAGCAAACCTCTGTATGATCTCTTTTCCAATGTCATAGACCACAGGCTGAGCCAGAATTATGCTCTGATACCACTGTAATATCCCGAATAGGAAATAGACAGCAATACAAGCATACAACTATATAGAAAAATGCCGGAAATAGAATATAAAGCAAGTACACATAAAATGCCAGGAATGCTAAGCCATTTTATTAATCTGAGAATATAAATGGGTACAATGGATAATTAGAATAAGAGCACCTATCCTTGCACAAGGCAAGTGAAGAACCCTCTCAGAAACAGGAAATGGCTGCTACAGAAACTGCGTCCCAGCTGCTAGAAGAAATTGCCGTAAACTGCTGCTGCTGGAATGAACTGGAACTAGGGTCTGATCCCCTTGCCGGAATGAGCTGAAAATCTGTAGATCACCTGTACTCACTGCTCCAGACAAAACCCAGAAACCATAAACAAAATGGACCACCTCCGAAAATCACCCCAGAAACCCTCCTCAAGGAAAAACGCTGTCCCTCCAGGCCTAGCGCAGATGCCAAATGAAATATACTGAGATGGAGCCACAAACTCCTCAGGAAAACTCTCCAACTGATAAATACTGAACCTCCACACCGAATAACACTGAATCTCCTGCAGAAAACCCCGCAATAGCACCCCTCCACCAAGAACTGCGTCCTCTCTCCTAGGGACTGCGCAGTCACCAAAAGAAGCCCAGCTCCTCCACAAAACAACAACCAAATCCTCCGCTGAAAACTGTAGAAAAGACCTTGCCCGAGCAGGCACTCGAAGTCCCCCGGGGCTAAGGGTGAGATCTCCGACCGGAGACACTCAGTCGCACTAAACAGTGCTGCAGACAGGCTAAACAGCCAGCGTGCTCAAGAAGACAGAAGTCTAGCTCAAATATCATCAACAACAAGAATCCCAAATGAAATGGCTTTCCCACCTTTTATAACGCTAGCTCTCCTCAAACCCTAACGTGGTCCCCCTCTCCCCACGTGCTCCTCATAAGTCTACGCAGATGCTCCTAGAGGCTACGTGAGGCCTCCCTCATATGTGGTGTGGACCCCCAAGGCTCCCCTTTAAGTTATAACGTTGCTCCTACTAGGGAAGCACTTTATTTTATTTAAGTGAGTTGACCCCTTTTTTCTCACTTTTATTTATTAATTAACTATAGGCGGCAAAACTATACAAAAATCAAATATTCCAATTAGCGGTGCTAATTAGGAATATTACATTAGGGTTCTTAATTAAAAAGATTAATTATTTGAATATCTCTTAAACTTGATGGAATTCTTCTAAACTCTTCCTGGGCCTTGGAGATCTCATGTACTCCAACTCCTCCACAAAATTTGGGAGATAGAGCACATCCGATGCTACCCAAAAATCTCAACAGAAGGTATGTCTAATTGCTCTCTGGATTTCAATTTTTGTGAACATTGTGTATATGGGAAGCAGAATCGAGTGAGTTTCCCCTTCGGTGCTAAGAAGGCGAAAGGGATATTAGAGCTTGTGCACAGTGATGTGTTTGGACTTGTATCGGTTCCATCACTGGGTAAGTTTTTGTACTATGTGTCATTTATAGATGACTTCTCATGGAATACATGGATATATCGCCTCAGGAAGAATCTTAAGCCTTTGACAGATTTAAAGAACTTAAGTCTCTGGTAGAAAACCAGACAGAGAAGAAGATAAAGGCGTTGACGACAGATAATGGTGGAGAGTTCTGCAAGAAGGAATTTGAAGAGTTCTGTAAGAAGTGTGGTATAGCACAACAAAAGACTACTCCATATACACCTTAGCAAAACAGAGTTGCAGAAAGAATGAACAGGACGTTGATGGAAAAGGCAAGAAGCATGCTCAGTAGGACTGGGTTAGAACAGGAATTCTGGGCAGAGACAGTGGAGACTGCATGCTACCTGGTTAGCAGATAACCTTCATCAGCATTGGAGGATAAGACTCCACATGAGGTATGGACTGGTAAGAAACCCTCTCTTTCACATCTGAGGGCATTTGGCTGTGATGCATATGTACATGTTCCAAAGGAGAAAAGAACCAAGTTGGATAGTAAATCTGAAAGGTGCATCTTTATTTGGTATAAGAATGGTTTAAAAGGTTATAAGCTTTGGAACCCAGAAACAATGAAGGTTGTGTACAGCCGAGATGTGGTGTTTAGAGAGGTGAAAGATGTTATTAAACATGAAGTCCTACCAAAAGACCCTGAGAAGATAGAGTTTGAGCTAAAGGAGGAAGAATCAGACTTTACAGTAGAAAAAGATTCAGAAAAAGACGAGCCACAAACTCCAACTTTGAGAAGATCAATTCGAAAAAGAAGGCAACCAGAAAGGTATAGTCCACCTGCTTTCTGTTCAAATTTTGCTTTATCCATCACTGATGATGATCCCAGAACTGTCAGGGAGACAGTGGATTCAGAGGATGGAAAGCTCTAGAAGGAGGCCATGGTTCATGAAATGGCATCCTCGCACAAAAATGAGGCATGGGATCAGATGGAGTTGTCGATTGGAAGGAAACCCATTAGCAACAAATGGGTGTTTAAGAAGAAGATGAATGCAGAAGGCAAGGTGGAGAAATACAAAGCCCAGTTGGTAGCAAAAGGTTATTCCCAGGTGCCAGGAATTGATTTTGGTGATATTTTTTCTCCTGTTGCCAAGTTAACTTCTATAAGATTGGTTTTATCTGTTGTTGTTGCCTTTGATTTTGAGGTAGAACAGATGGATGTGAAGATAACATTTCTTCACGGAGATCTGGAAGAAGAGATCTACATCAAGCAACCTGAAGGTTTTTCAGTGAAGGGTAAGAAAGAACTAGTATGCAGGTTAAAAAAGTCTTTGTATGGTTTAAAATAGTCACCAGGAATGTGGTATCAGAAATTTGATATATATATATATAGAAAGAACTGGTATGCAAGTTAAAAAAGTCTTTGTATGGTTTAAAACAGTCACCAAGGATGTGGTATCAGAAATTTGATATATATATATATATATATATATCCCAAATTGGGAACAAACAGTAATACAAAGCATGCATTAGAGAACTTTTGAGGTCTAAAATGGGCCTCCTAAGAAAAATGTACAACCAAAATAAACTTTATAAGAACCAATAGGATTCAAGATGATGATGCCAACCATGGGGGATGTTTCACCATTTTGGAAGTAAAAAAGTTAAAAAATTAAAAAATAATAAAATAATAAAACTACTTTTTCAACTTGTATTTTCAACTTATCTTCCTAAGGTTTTACTCAAATTTCGAGCGAGAGTACTCGTTGGATGCAAAATTTAATTCCTCATCCAAGGAGTAGCCGTGTTGCATACTTTCGATGGACCTTGCTACATGAAAAGTGAGAAATACATGAAATCACGTTTTTCATGTATTTCTCATTTTTTGTGTAGCAGGGTCCATCGAAAGTATGCAACATGGATACTCCTTGGATGAGGAATCAAATTCTGCATCCAACGACTATTCCCTCTCGAAATTTGAGTAAACCCATAGGGAGATAAGTTGGAAATATGAGTTGCAAAAATAGTTTTTTCTTTTTTCCCTCTAAAATTTGATGATGTAATCTAATCCTATATTATTATTTCCACTATTGTTTTATAATTTCCTTAGGAGGCCCATTTTAGACCTCAAAATTCCCCTAATGCAAAGACTAAATCTACAGCAAACAGAAATACACATCAAAAACACCATGAATTGAGCCAAAACTGCTGAGCCATTTTATTAATATTTCTGAATGGGAAAGGTACAAATGGTGCTTATGAAAATGGCACCTTGGCCTACACAAGGTAGGCCAAAATAAGCCCTCAGTCCCTGCTCATAAATCCCTACAACTGCTTGCTACTTTGTGTGGCTCCTCCTCTAGGCTTCCTTGTCTGGAAATGTTGTTGCTGGCTAGAAATAGACTGCATATTGGGGTTGTTCCGTTGCTCAAAAAATTCTGGGATTTCAACACCGGACTCCCCTCAACAAACCCAGAAAAACCCGCGAAGGATTTTCCAAGAGGCTGACCTCGAAAATTCACCTCTTGGGTTGGGTATGCACTTATGCTGGGCACACTGGGCTCTGAACTAAACTACTGGAAATAACTGTTGAAAACTGCCCAAGAAATCTACTAAGGAAGGGTTGATCCCCTCACAAAACTCCTGGCTAAAATATCTCGGTCTTTCTCCTTCCTCGGAGTTGCTCCACTGCTGGATTGCGTAACTTCTTGGCTGAGTGCGCTACCCTGGAAGGGACTGCATACTCCTGAAGTGAACTTGTAAAATCTCCCTCCCAAAACTGACTGAAACTCCTCTCCTGAGCAGGGACTCGAAGTTCCTCGAGGATGAGGTTGAGTTCTCCGCTCGGAAATCTTTGTGCTAAACAATAATAGATGACCTCATCCATCACCCAGTATTAGTCATCTGTCCCCTGTCCGTCTAGTACCGCACATGCAAAACGGTCCTTGGAGTACTCCACCAAAAGTTGAGCCCTTCAATCTGCGTCAATGCTCATCAAGGACAGCGTTGTCAGTCTCCGTGATAAAGCATCTAACACCACGTTGTTCTTCCCCTTGACATACTCGATGTCAAAATCATAAGCTTGGATCTTGCTGGCCGATTTTTGTTGTCTCTCCTACAACTGCTTCTACTCAAGGAAGAATCAAAGACTGTTGTGGTTAGTCCCCACCCGGAACCTGTTCCCCACAAGGCACTACCTTAACTTGGCCAACGCATGCATGATGGCCAGCGTCTCTTTGTCGTATATGGGGTACAATTTCTCATGTGGCTCCAGCTTCCGGCTCTCGAAAGCTATAGGATGACCCCCCTGCATCAATACTGTGCCTACCCCTTCTCTTGAAACATCACACTCCAGCACAAAGGGTTGTGTGAAATCGGGCAACTGCTCACCACCTCCTTGAGCCTATCAAAGGCCCTCTGCGTAGCATCTGTCCAACTGAAAGCCCCCTTCTTGGTGAGATCTGTGAGGGTTGTTGCAAGTTGTGAAAATCCTTTGACGAACTTCCGGTAGTAGGTGTAGACGCCTACAAACCCTTGGAGTTTCTTCACGTTTTTCGGTTCCGGCCAATCTCGGATGGCCTGGATCTTCTCCTCATGGACTCTCACTTTGTCCACTCCGATAATATGCCCCAAATAGAGCATCTCTATAAGCCCAAACTAGCACTTCGACAGCTTGGCATAGAAATGTTGCTCCTCCAAGATACGCAGTATAGCCTATTGACCATTGGAGTGGCACCTGATGATTATGTGAAGACTCTATGCCCAAGGATGAACCAGAGGACACTTGTACCATCAGATATCATCAGCTCAATAGAGTTTTTAAACTCTACTTCTTCTTCTTATCATTTTCTTCTTCAGTCTTCATATTTCGCAGCCCAAAGCCGGGGTGAAAACTTGAAGGTTGAGCTCCTAACGCATCTTAGTGTCTAGAGTCAATGTATATTACCATGCTAGGTCATCTCTGAAATTTCGCGAAATTTGACTTGGTCGAAGTAGGATTTTTTAATAATTAAAAATTTCCCGCAAAATGGATTTTTTTAATTAAATTCTATGTAGTGATGTAAATAAGTGACCTTCGGAAATGTCTGGGGTGTGTAACTACTCGAAAATCATCCTCAGAGGCCCAGTATTATCCTAGGATCCACTTTGGGGGTCAAAAGGCGACTTACAGTCCCTCAAAAGCCGATTTTCCTAATGTCAGTGGCAAAAATGAGAAAAAAATTCAATAATTGGAAAAATTCAGAAATTTTTCCAAAGTCAAAATGAGTCAAATTTTGACATGGCAGATTCAGTGAAGGTCAAAGATAATGTGGCAGCCATGTGGGGCCCACCACATGAAGCACAACTCTATTCAAAGTCAATCAAGTCAAAGAGGGCCCACGTTAAGTTAAAGAGGCAGCGTTGAAATATTAAGTATGGCTAGAGTTCAAATAATTCGATTTATTTCAACATTTGCGTGCACATTAAAGGTAGTGGGGGACAAACAATGACATGGTAGCGACATTGGAAAATCATAAATACCAAGTCAACAAGCAACCAAAAGAGTCCCGAACTATCCACTCGGCAATTGTAAAAATCAATTTAAAGAGAACTCGTGAAGGTTGAAAAATAAAATAAAAATTGAGAAAGTTCAAGGGGGACAAGGCTGCCACATAGGACAGACCTTGCCTCCCACCTGTCCCCCACTAAAAACTCTAAGGAGCAGTTAAGTTCATACGTAGCAATCTGGACATGTTTTAGGCTCACGGATTTGGAAAAGTTTGAGTGGGGACAGAACTGCCACATGGGACAGTTCTTGTCCCCCACTTGCTCTTACTTGTCTCCCACTTGTGGCACACACTGCAACTAAACTACAGCACTCACAGCCAATCAACCAGCAGTCTACAAGAGTGTATGCAGTAGTTTGGATTCATTTTTTAGAGGTGTCACTGCATGGTTTTTTATGGAAATCCATTGGGAGTTTGTCTCTTATTTACTCCACTTATTTTCCACTTGTCAGCAATCAAATAAATGTCCACCAGCAATTAGAAGTACGTTGATCTTCAAAGGAAACAACAACCAACAGTTAGAAGTGTACGCTGCCCATTTTGGAAGCCACCTACAGTGATCAAACAGCCACTTGAAAATTTGTTTAAGCATTGAGATCTTCACCATTGCTACACTTGTCATTTGATCTTTCATTGGGATTTGCTCCCATAGTTCTATTTAAACGAGCCTTGGGCTCTCATTGTAAGGAGAGTTTTACTAGCTATTGTGCTTGTGAAAACGCTGCTGCCTTGTACACTTTCAAAAATATTAATAAAGACTTTGGGGTTTCATTCATGAGGTGTTTCTCCTTTTGGAGTGTGATGAATTGTTGATCATTGGTATAATTCTTTTTTCTCATGCTTTGATCTAATTTGTTTCCATATGCTCTTGTAGATTTGTTAATGTAGAGCTATCTTACATTGACATTTGATTTAGGAGTATGCTCTAGGTATAGAATGCTCTAGTTGGTTTCAAATAAATCTCTAGAGTTTCTTATCATTGTTTATTGCTAGATCTATATGGAACTAATTTTTGATTGAAGTTTTGTAGAGGGAACATCTTGTTGGGATCAAAGAATCAAGTGTTGGGGGAAGTCTTTGGAGAGACCAACCCACTCTTGATACATTCTCAAAGGAGCTCTCATTCGTTCTTTGAACCTTCATAGTCTTATCTTACAGAGTGGTGGTTTTGCAGGGGTTTTGGGACATAGCTTGTATACAAACCGAATACTTCTAAATTTGAATATCTTTTAAAACATTATACTTCATTGCTTTCATTTTCTATCTAAGAGTTTGAAGGTGACTAAGCAAACAGGAGAGTTTACTCAAACTCTTTGGCTTAGCCCTTTGTAAATTGTTGTGCCATATTTTGTAATTTTATCTGTCTAATATTTGATTGGTCTTGTAGCCCTCTTTCCGATTTTTTTTCTTGTGACAGCTTGAGTGAACAATTACAAGAAATTTTTTTCTTGTGACAGCTTGAGTGAACAACTACAAGAAATTACTAACAAGTTGTTGCAGGACCTTCGGGCTCTGAATTTCAAATAAGGAAGATAACTCTCTCTCTTCTTTGGTTGTGGGCATAGAAGAGGCTTAGCTTCTCTTCTCCTATTGTAAAGTCTGAATTCTTTTGAGATTTTTAGAAATTCTCATCGAGGAAAAGTCTATTGTCTCAATTTCTATTTGTAAAGACTTTCCTTGGTTTAGAAATGGCCTCATGGTCATTTCCTTCTTGTAAAATTAATAAAAATTTATGTTTTTGTTGTGGGAGCGTGGGTTTTACCCACTGGCATCCCTATCTCTCCATTTCAAATGAGAGAATTTGTAAATGGATTGACTTAGTTGTTTTGACATTTCCATTTTCTTTCACATCACATATGCATGCTCTAATTGGGAAGTAACACAAATCGCATAGTCCTTTAATTTCTTAATTTGCAATCTCATTTTCCATCACTTACTTATGTTTTGTGACCTATTTCTCATTTGGATAAGTTTCACAATATACTACAAGTAAAGAAGCATAGAACTTTCAATTTATGACAACTTGAGTTATTGTTCTAACTATGAAGCATATTTAATTGAATCATCTCCATCTTTTACATAGCACTTGCAAACTCACTTTCATATCATTTAGGCATTTCACTTTGCATACTAGACTTGCATCTCTAAAAATTAACCTCCTGCTTAAGTTGGTTGTATAGACATTAGGGACCCTCCACCCCTATGGACTCCTCACTGTGAGATCCGGATTTCGGGCGAGGGTGAGGTCTGGGGACAGCAGTTAAATTGAAAATTGTTTTTAGAATTCTAATAATAAAATAAAACAAGAGCACCTTCACATCACAAATTTACTCGCAATTTTTCTATTTCATGTACTTGTTACTTTGGTGGTTATTTAGCTCATGAATATTTAATGTCATTATCCTTTGTTACTTGAGCACTTTCTTACAAGTACTCTTTCATTTATTGCAAGTGATGCCTATATTTCTATCTTGGTCTAACACTTGCTTTGCGGGATTATTGTCATTGTACCTTGAAATTCATTTTCGAGCAAGCACTTGTCATTTAATTTAAAGCACTAGTCTATATTTTGAACACATCATTAAATATTGCTCATATAATAATATGCTTGTTTACATCTTGGAATTGAGTCATCTTTGATAAGTAATTCCTTCTAATCAATTCTCCTAGAAACCTCACATTATTAACATAGTTTTTCTTTAGGGACCACCCCCCATAGCTAACCTAGGAGATAGCTTAAATGGAGAGAGTCGGGATTAGTGTGACAGCCCCTTCTCTGAGTTCTTGCCACCAACCACACCTTGTGGCATTAAAGGCTTTTCCCGCTAACTGTAGATAGGTGTAGGCGGCAAGCGATAACACAGCCTCAATGTGCTGCAAATGTTCTTCCCATGTAGATGAGAATGTCATCGAAAAATACCAACACAAACGTCCTCAACTGACCACGGAAGATGTGGTTCATGCAAGACTGAAATGTGGCCGGAGCGTTGGTCAACCCAAAGGGCATCACCAAAAACTCGAAATGGTCGTAGTGGCAGCGAAACGCAGTCATGGGGACATCTTGGTCCCTCACCTTGATCTGATGGTACCCCGACCTCAGATCGATCTTGGAGAAGAACATCGCTCCCTTCAACTCATCCATCGGCTCCTCGATTCTGGGATGGGGTAGCGGTTCTTCATGGTCTTCTTGTTCAGCGCCCTATAATCTATGCATGTCCGTCTTCTTCACTAGAACCACTGAAGAAGCAAAGAGACTAGTGTTGGGCCTGATGTGTCCCAATGCCAAGAGCTCATGTATGGCCCCCTCAATCTCATCCCTATAGGCTTTGGGGTGCCTGTAGGGAGTGGTAATCACTGCCTGGATACCCTGCTCCAGCTCAATGGTGTGCTCAAACCCCCAGTTCGGTGGCTGCCCTAGTGGAATGTCCCCAAAAACCGTGGAGTAACGACCTAAGATAGTCTGCACATTCGGGTACACAAGCTGACCTGAGACACCTGCCTCTGAAATCCTTGTTCCACTGCCCACTCTATGTCTCCCTTTCGAAAATCTGCCTCCATCCAATGTGCAGAGACTGTCTATGGAGGATATGTGTGCATGCCTCTGATCATCACATGCTTCCCACTCTTCTTGTCCGTCCACTCCATCTCCAAAATCTCCCAATCTGTAGTGACCTTCCCAAGTGTGATAAGCCACTGCACACCCAACACTACTTTGGTATCCGGAATATCGACCACAAAAAAATGATATGTCACCGTATATGTCCACATGGTCACTACTATTGTCAGAACATAGCGCATGCACTACATGGTCCTGGCACCTGGAACCAACAAAGAAAACCAATCAAAGCTCTCTGTCTATATGCCCCTCCTCTGCACTTGTTGGGCATCGATAAAGTTGTGCGTGGCCCTGCTGTCCACTAGCACTGAGACACGTTGCCCCTGAACTGTCCCTAGGACTCTCAGAGTTAAGTACTTTGGAACTGCCCGCAAAGATGCAAGGACCCCTCCTGTGGGTGAAAACATTGCTCTTCCTGCTACTAGGGAAGGTGGTGGTGGATGATTCACCCCCAGTGCACCGGTGCTGACATCTCCCTCCCACTCCTCATATGCCTCCTCTTCCCCTTCACTGTCAGAGAATACCTCAATGTAATGTGCCTTCCCTCCGGCACATTGATGACTTGGTGCCCATGGCTCCTGACAAGTGAAGCAAAGCTTCCTCCATCTCAAATCTCTTCGGGTGTCATCATCCAAAGGCCCTCGGCCCTAGTTCCCTCTCAGGGGTGGGGCTCTCACGTCCTTCCCCTTCTGCTGGAATGTTGGTCTGTGGGGGAAAGGGGCCCTTGTCCTCGACATAGCGTCCTGCAAGTGTCTAGTCCTCCCTACTGCATCCTGCAACGTAGTAGGCCTAATGGACCTGACTAGCCCACGCAAATGTTCAGCCAGTCCATCAATGAACATGTACACTCCTGGGCACGAACAAGTCTGGAACCATCACTGATAGCTTCAAGCACTTGGAAATGTAATTTTTCGGGTTCCCCATCTGTTTGAGCTTGGTCAGGTCGACAAAATGTTCTCTGGGTCCTTCCGATCAAATCTATCAACCTCTGGGTGAACTCATCATACATTGTCACTCCTGCATGACCCAGCGTAGTCATCCCATGGAACCACCAATCATGGGCTTCTCCCTCAAGATGCAGCGCTGCCACCTCGATGGCCTCCACCTCCGCCACTTGGTTCAGCTCAAAGTAAACGTCCAGCTTCTCCACCCAAGCTTTTGCCGAACACTTCGATGACACATCAAAGGTAGGCAAGAAAAGTCTACCCACGGTACGTTGCAGGTCATTACCCTGCGGGTACCCTCCTCCTTGGTTTTGGCTGTGTGGTCTGCTATTGTTCTTTAGCTGGTAGAATTCATTGAAAGTTAGGGCATCTCTGAACTCCGACCCATAAGACTTGTATTCTGCGAAGTACTCTCCGTAGTGAGCCACCTCCGGCTCTTGTGGTCCTCCTGCTCCTACCCCTAAAGTCAAAAATGTGGGCATGGTAGAGCGTGGTGTGGTGCATGGCACTACCTGTTGCGCAGTGTTATGCTCAAGTAACTAGTGAGAGGTACCGGATCCTTCTCCATTTTGGAATTCCCTTGGAATTTCCCTCTGCTTGTTCTCTCCAGCAAACTTCTGTCCCATCTCCTCTATTTTCTTGGAGAGCTCCTGCACTGACTTTACAACGAGGTTACCAAACTCCTTCCCCTCATCTCTTTCTTTTGCCATTGGTGCCTTCCCCTTGCCTTCCTCTACCGGAACGTTGTCTTCTTGATCAGGTGTGATTTCAAGCCTATGCTCTCTGCTTCTATACCACTGCTTTCGGTATGTAACATACTTTCTATCTTCTGGTGTCATAGACCAAGTGCTCCACGGGCTGAGCCAAGTCTATGAGCTCTGATACCACTGGAATATCCCAAATTGGGAACAAATAGTAATACAAAGCATGCAAAGACTAAATCTACAGCAAACAGAAATACACATAAAAAACACAACGAATTGAGCCAAAATTGCTGAGTCATTTTATTAATATTTCTGAATGGGAAAGTGTTACACAGTAATTTGTCACCGTCCCTACCATTCCCCGTCCCGCACAATGGAGGACCCATTTTTGTGGCCTGTGAACATTGTCATGCCTTGAAATCATTATCAATGCATTCCTCTAAACATGAGCTTCAATTGCCCTAAAGACATCTCCTTGCAAAAAACCATGAAAACATCTCCTTTTGCATTGGCGCGGGCAGACAGTTCATCACTCGCGCCAATGGGGAAAATCCTACAAAGAGGCCGTGCCAACTGGCGCTCTGTCCCAGAGTCGCAGTCGCACCAACCAATTTAAGTAGTGTTTTTTAAATAAAGATTGTGGAAGTTGTGTTTCAACCAACTCAGAAAATATTGCCTATCTTGAGTTGGGAGGTTTGGCTACGGGAGTTCTATGGAAGGGAAGTGGTTTGCCACCTTTCATGGAACCTTCCTTGATGATAGGGCCAATCCCACAATAATAGGGATCCCAACTCCCTCCTTCCCCATCTATAAAAGCTTTCCTATTGCCATTGCAAGCTAGTCTTGAAGTGCCTAAGCTTTGAATCTCCAAATTCCCAAGAGCCTTTGTGTTGTAAGAGCCCTCTTTCTTCCCTTAAGGCCGACTCAAGTAAGGAGACTATTGTCGAGAGACTCTGGAGAGGTTTTCCCTTTCCCTGGCGAGCTTTGCGAGACGTGAACGACCGGAGACCCATCCGGGGAAGGAGACCGCCGCGTCGTAATTACTGGTTGTACTTTCGATTGCTTATTAATGAATGATCACTTGCTATGGTTCCACTGCTTTCACGAGGCATACGAGTTATATCCTTTCTGACTGATATATAGTTGCGTATTCTGGATTTTATGCTTGTATTCGTGTTGTTCCTTGCATGTGCAGGTGTCCATTCACGGAGATCGTGGGGATCGTGATCTGCCGACGCTGAAGAACGGGAACGCCGTCTCTTCTACGAATCATAGCACTGGACTCCAGGGAGGCCTCCATCATTGGCTTATTTATTCGCAATTAGGAACTTGCGCTGTAGCATTTGATGATTGTTGCTAGACCCCTGCTGGGCTAGTAGGGATCGCCTCTGTCCGCAGAGGGGATTTACCTCCTCAACAGAAAGGTACAAATGGTGCTTAGGAAGATGGCACCTTGGCCTGCACAAGGCAGGCAAAAATAATCCCTCAATCCCTGCAACAGCTTGCTACTCTGCGTGGCTCCTCCTCTACACTGCCCTGTCTGGAAATGTTACTGCTGGCTGGAAATGGACTGCGTATTGGGGTTGTTCTGCTGCTCAAAAAATTCTGGGATTTGGACACTGAACTCCCTTCAACAAACCCAAAAAAACATGCGAAGGATTTTCCGAGACACTGACCCCGAAAATTCACCCTCTTGGGCTAGGTACGCAATTATGCTGGGCATGCTAGGCTTTGAATTGAACTGTTGGAAATAACTACTGAAAACTGCCCAAGAACTCTGCTAAGGAAGGGTTGATCCCCTTACAAAACTCTTGGCTAAAATATATTGGTCTTTCTCCTTCCACGAAGCTGCTCCACTTCTAGACTGCGTAACTCCTTCCTTGGCTGACTGCACTGCTGGAAGGGACTGCATACTCCTAAAGTGAACCTGTGAAATCTCTCTCCCAAAACTGACTGAAACTCCTCTCCTAAGCAGGCACTCGAAGTCCCCCAAGGATGAGGTTGAGATCTCCACTCGAAAATCTCTGTGCTAAACAACACTTGCAGACTCGGCTAAACAGCTCAAGCGTGCTTATGGTTTACTAGACAAAAAAATAGTTGATGACTGAATGAATGAGGAATGAGCTGCTCTCATCCTCTTTTACCTAGTTGAGCCCCCAACGTTCCCTTGGGCCCCACTGGACTACGCTACCACCTCTGCTGCCAAACATTGCGCAATTGTTGTCCCCTAGCTGCCCCACACTACCCCTACGCTTCCTACCCCGTTGCCACTAGGTTGATGTCCACTGCATGTTGTTGGCCCCACGAGTCCTACTCCAGCTCTAATGTTTGCTTTGGTGACTTTAGGAAAGTGGTTTAATCATCAAATTTATTTGTGGTTCACCTTTACCCACTTTATTATTCTGCTAACATTAGAAAAAGGAAAATTTGACAAAATTAATATTCCAATTAGTTGACTGCTAATTTGGAATATTACAATATATGGGAACTTGGCTTCACCAGAAGAAAACAGATCATTGTGTGTATTTTAAATTAATTGGTGACCGTGTTATTTATTTGGTCTTGTATGTGGATGATATGTTGCTGACTGGAAATGATAGAAATTATCCGGGATTTGAAGACCCAATTGTCCTCCAAATTCGACATGAAGGATCTTGGTGTTGCAAACTATATTTTGGGCATGGAAATTAAACGGGATCGGGCAAAGAGGAAGCTCTGGTTAAACCAGAGGAAGTATGTTGAGACAATATTGCAAAGGTTTAACATGCAAGATAGTAAACTGGTGAAGGTTCCTATTATTGTACATGTAAAATTATCTGTTGAATAGTGTCCCAAGACACAAGAAGAGGAAGAAGACATGTCCTATGTTCCATATGCAAGTGCAATGGGTAGCCTGATGTATGCAATGGTCTGTACTTGATCAGACATTGCACATGCAATGGGAGTATTGAGCAGGTTTATGTCAAAACCAGGGAAGGAGCATTGGACAGCAGTGAAGCATGTTTTCAGAGATTTGTGTGGCACTAGTGATTATGGTTTTTGCTACCAAGGAAGATCAGGATTGGATAGAGTTTTGGACATTCGTGGATTTATTGATGTAGACTGCGCTAGAGATCTGGATCAAAGAAGATCTACAAGTGAGTATGTGTTTTAATATTCCCAATTAGTAGACAGCTAATTGGATTATTCATTTTTGATTAATTTTTTCCCTTCTAAATTTCAGCTGGAAATAAAGGGGTGAGAGGGCCCATAAATCAACATTAGAATAAAAACACTTTCCTAAAGTTATTAGGCAGAATAATTAAAAGGCAAAGCGGGGCCCATGAGGCCAAGTGACAGCACAGGAGAGGAGGCAGCTAGGACAGCGTAGTGGCAACGTGGGGCCAAGCAGCGCAGTGGTAGCATGGAATAGGCAACGCAGCGCAACTAGGGGACAGCATGGCAAGAGGGACAGCACAGCATTAGTGGGCCCAAGGGAATGTGGGGGTTCACTAGCATAGAAAGGGATGGAGGCAGCCTTTCTCATTCATTCATACATCTTTTGATTTTCTGTCTACCAAGGCTAGAGCACGCTTAAGTTGTTTAGCTAAATTTGCAGTGTTGTTTAGCACAAGGGTGTCTCCGAACAGAGATCCCAACCTCGTCCTCGAGGGACTTTGAGTGCCCCCTCAAGAGAGGAGCCATCCCATCAGTTTTTGAGAGCAGCTTCATTGTTTCAGACACCAAGATTACACGTCATCTCCAGGGCAACGTAGTCCCTCAAAGGGTTAGGCAGTCATAGAAGAGAGCAACTCCGGGAGAGGAGGAACTTTGTGAGATTTCAGTCCAAAAGTTTGTGAGGGGATCAACCCTTCCATAGCAGAGTTCCTTGATAGTTGGAGGCCTTTCTTTCAGCATTTTCATCACAGAGGCCAGCACACCCAACAGGAGTGCGTAGTCATCCCAAGATGGTGAATTTCAAGGGTTAGCCTTTCCGGAATTCCTTCGCTGATTATTCTGGGTTTTTGGAGGAGAGACCGGTGTCCGAGTTTCAGAATTTTCTGAGCAGTGGAGCAGCCCCATCTTGCAGTCCCTTTCCAGCCAGCAGCAGCATTTGTAGCAGGACTGCGTAGAGGAGGAGCAACACAAAGCAAAGATTGAGCAGAGTTTCTAATAGAGGAGGGAGAGATCATTTCAGCTTGCTTAAAGCAGGACAAGGTGCTATTATTCTGAGCACTCTTTGTACTTGTTCTTCATTTCATAAAATATAATAAAATGGCTCAGCTGTTCTAGTTTATTTGCAGTGTTTTCGGTGTATGCTTCTATTTGTTGTAGTTTTTGTTTATGTTGCTTTGTATTATTGTCTATTTCCCATTTGGGATATTACATGTGTTTAGCATATTTGGAGGTGCAGTCAGCTGGATGAGAAACAGACAGGCTGTAGTGGCTCTTACAACTACAGAGGCAGAATATATGGGAGCCACTCATGCAAGCAAGGACGCAGTTTGGTTGCAAATATTGTGTTCAGTTATGGGGTTGGTGCAACGAGCTATAAGGATAGACAGTGATAGCCAAAGTGCAATTTTCTTGACTAAGAACCCTGCTTATCATTCAAAGACAAAGCACATTGATGTTTAATATCACTTTGTGAGAGATATGGTTGAAGACAAAAAAGTGTTGTTGGTAAAGGTGGACAATTTGAAGAATGTTGCAGATGCATTGACGAAGTCTGTGAGCACTGAGAAGTTCTCTTGGTGTAGAGAAACAATGGGCGTTGCAAGGCTAGACCAATGACTAAACTCTCATGTGGCCCCCTGTGGAAATAAAACAACAAGTGGGAGAATGTTGGGTGTGCCTTATATTCTTTCCACGACTAGTTTTGGACCCTATATTGGGTGGGCAGACCTACCTATGGTTTTGTGCAAGGGTTTTGCATATGGTTTTATGCATGATGGTTTTCTATCCATGCTATTTTGTAGATCCGGTCAAGAGAACTACAGTTATGTTCTAATCCAGGGTTAATGGATTGGGGTTTATGAATGTTTCGACATGTATATATATGTATTGTAACATTGAAAGGAATGTAATGAAAAATCAATCCGGTAGTCCCGGTTTTGGGATCTGTTGTCGCACAGAATATCTAGGCACCGCGACAACAACTCAAATCGGGGGTTGTCACCCTGATCCCCAATCTCTCCATTTAATCTCTCCCTACAGCAGACTAAGGGAGGTCGACCCTATGGAAATGGAATGAAGGAGAACTAGTTGGGAACCAACCAGTTCGGGAGAATCAGTGAAACGACGAAATACTTGTAATGGATCTAGCAAGATTAAAGGATTCGATTAGATTTAAATGATTGATACCAGTGCCTTATGGAGTCAACTATCTCGCTAAGAATTTAGAACCAAATACTTCATGAGAAACTCCTGCTTGGATGAATAACTATCCTATATAAAATGCAGATCCTAAGACTAATGTGAAATACAAGAACCTTGGTCAATTTTAATTAATGTCTATTCTAAGTTCAGACCCTTAGATCCTTTCTATATTGAGTCTGATTTCGTAGTAAGTAGCAGAGAGAAGTTAAGGTGAAGCACACTAAGGTGTGATTAACGATACCTCTCCTGAAAATCTAACATACCCGGTGTCTCTGGCACTGCAATGGGATGTGGCTCTGACAACTGCCAGGTCATCGTTTTAAGTATTTACTAAAACTAGGCTTCTCAAGCAAAGATGGATGGGTACCTATCTTTCTATCGACCAAACTTATGCATAGAAGTAAATTTTAAATATGCAAGGCTAACGTAATATGCAAATGCATGAGAATTAGGATGCAATTTAGTGAAATGTGATGCTAAAATCCAAAGCACTTAAATTACAAATTATCTGATTTAGCCACTAAATACTTAAGCGAAAATGTCGATTATGAAGATGCCAAAAATTACTCAATTAAAAGATATACAATTTGTCACAAATCCACAATAGAGTATTCAATAAAGATATCAATCACACTTGAAAATTTTAAAGAATTTAAATAATTTAAAAGAAAAGAAAATTTTAATTAATGTTAAAAGCTAATGATTTTATTTTTATTTTTTTTTAGTTAATTTGAAAGTTAGAAAAAAGGGATAGATTTTAAATGAGGGCTCAAATCCCTAACTAACTAAAAAGAAGAAAAAATAAATAAATTTGAAAATTTTAATTACAAAGTTCATAAAAAAAAATTATTTTGAGTTTTTTAAAATAATTTTACAAAGTTTAGGAGTTCATAAAAAAAAAAAAAAAATCTAACTAAAGCAAGCCCCCAAAAAATCGAACTTTACAAAACTTTAACAAAAAAATGAAATGTTAATGTTTGTGCTTTGATTTAGGTTTAGTGAAGTCGAGAAGGACACAGCGTGAGGCCAAGGGAGAAAACCACATACGAGGGGAGATACCAGCAGGAGCAGATGGAGAAAGCTCAAGGGCAGCGAGGAAATGAGCTTGCAAGCAAAGGATAGCAGCACGAGGAGGGAGAGAGGAAGGGAAAGAGACATTGTGTAGTGTAGGGTTAAGGCTGGAGCACAAGGAGCAAGCACGCAGCAAGGAGAGGGGAGCACGCAGGAGAAAGGGAGCTCAAGCTAGGAACTGCGTGAGATCAGATGGAAGGAGGACACGAAGAGCAGTGTGAGGTAGCTGTCACGGGTAAGGTAGGAGTTGCAGGGAAATGGAGCTCGAGGAGGAGGGCAGCGAAGCCGCAGGGAGGAGAGTTGTGGGAATGGCAGCAATGGGGACGCAACAGAAGAGGACAGGGACACGAATGAGGGACGGATCTGCAGAGATACCATCGAGGAAGAGAAGAAGGAAATCAGCAAGGGAAATGCAAACCTGGAGAGGACAAAACGCAGAGAAAGGCAGATATGGTGCACAAAAGGAAAAAACGCAGCAGATGAGTGCATGCACAACCAGTGCACATTTAAAAAAATTCGAAAATTTTCCTTTGCCCAGTAATTTATTTCACCCAATAAACTCAGATTCAAAAAATTTAACTGAATGTTTATTCAAAACTTCTGATCCTGAGATCAAATCTTTTACCCTCGAGGGCCTAGATCTGTCTCGGATCTAAAAAAAATATCTCTAAAAACCCTCAAATATCACATGCACAAACCAAAAACACAACACATATACAAAAATCGAAAATGAAACCCCAATCCCAAGTTAGAAAATCAAAATCTAAAAGAAATTTTGAATATACACAAAATTAAAATTACAGAACTATACAATATTTCTACAGATGTATCAGATCTGAGAAGTGTAAGTCCAACTTCGCTCCCAGATCTGAAGATCTAAGGCTCTTACCAGCCAGATCTAACTTTAAATTCGATAAATAAAAGTTAAGATAGATTTTTTTTTATTTAGACACAAGCTCTAGAAAACCCTGCAAGAAAAGAACTTAAAATAAGCTTGGGGAATTAGATTCGGAGGGCTCTTCAGATCTTATTTCCTTGGGAGTCAGTTGGTCCAGCCGAGGACTTCCCTAAACGCCCAATCCTAAATCCGAGATATTTTTGCACACTTAAAGTTAAACTGTTAAATCAATAGAGATAGAAGATAAAAACAAAAATTTCAAGAATTACAGATACCTGCTAATCAAGATACCTGTGCAATAGATTACTCTACAAGAGCTATTAATCAACAATTCATTAAAATAAATGCTGATAGAATATTAAGAACAAGATTACCATAAAATGTTGAAGAGAAACACCACCATCAAGTAAAACCCCTAAGACTTCGTTTGTATTATTCCAAAAAGTAGTACAAGGGAGTTTCAAGAGTTAGTACACAATCTAAAAGATCGGATCATCCAAAACACTGACACTGACTTCTAATTTATAGATAAATTCTCCAATGGCTAGTTCGTTTGATCCCCGTCAAAGTAATATCTACCGTCAAAAAGGATTTGATTATCTTTTAATCTTGTCCGTCGAAAAAAAAAAATTTGAGGAATTTCGAAATTTTCATTTAATTCCTTTTTAATTAACTCAAAAATAATAATTTTGAGTTAGTTACTTCAAAAAACTCACTTTGACTTAACTACCAAGGCCCAAGGGTTCAAAATTTCTCAAAATTTTCAATATTCCCTTGGCCCAGGCCCTTAAAAATTTATTTTTAGAGACCCACGAATTTTATCTTTGAAGAATTTAAATTTACCTAGGACATAAAACTAATTAAATTTCTAGCTAAGGATTTTTAATTTAATTTGGCCAGAAAATTAAATTAATTGATTTATGAGGGGATTAATTATTTTTTCAGCCCTCTTTACATAAGATTAATACAATAAACCCATGAGGGGAAATACCCGTTCGTAAAAGGCCATCAATAATCTTCCCAATTTTGTGACTCAAAAATATGACCTAGTAGACCCAACAATCTGTAATTAAATGATCTGGCCAAATACCTAAGAACATTTCTAGATTACTTTTACAAAAACTCGATAAAAAACACTAGGACTCACTTAATATCTTAACGAAAAAATCCACCCTAGCTTTGGGGAGAGGTTGGAGTAGAAAAACTCCACGGATCATTTGTGTCTAGAGACACAGATGAATCAGTGAGACAAAAAACCTCCTAGGATAGAAATCATCACCAAAATACTAGGCTTACCTAGGTTGTCACATACATGATGGTCTTACTAGGATCATTTACATTATAAACATGCATAATGGGTTTACATATTTTACAAAATTGTCGACTGAATGATGAAATTTGAATGGCACAAACACTCAAACATGATAGATCCCTTTTGCCAAAAAGAGGTGTACTGCTATGGGGTCGTTGACACAGAGTGGTCAACATCTAGTTCTACATGGGGAAACGTTGCTTCATCGAAGGAATGTGAGAATTTAGAATTTGCATCCAAGCAACACACTAGATTATATAAGTAGCATCCATCTAAAATTCATCATATAACATTAAGCACATGAAAATAGAAGCTCTTCATTTATTAACTATTCTACTAACATGTAATGTAAATCTACTCTAACTACAAAATGAAATGCTGAAATAACAAGGTGTAGGGTTAGAAATACAATACAAAGGATGCCCTGTGGCATCAAATGTGTTCAATATAGTGCATACTGAGCATTTGCCTTCTTTCAGGCAAATTTGTGGGTTGTTTTTTAGATGTGCCATGTCCCATCCTACATACGGTAGAACTTTGTCTTATCCGAAAATCAAGCTGCTCACGGCCATCAAATGCATCAAACCGCTTTCTTATGATGATGTGGAATATTGTGCTTCAGAACTTTCAGACAAAGTATTCAAGATATGTGTGACATGTCTCTCTTCATTCTGCATCTGCACTGTCAACGGAGATGGATTAACTTTACATGTATTAACCTGATTCCCTTCAGTTTTCCTTTTATCTGGGTCGCCCTCAATCAACCACTTTCAATGAAAGAAATGGTCTCCTCATAATAGGATGGAGCATGCTTCAGCAAATGGGAAGCCTATGATCTATTGACAATTATGACTTGGGTAGGAAATTTTGCATGTGTGGTCGTGTGAAAAATCCTAAATCTGGATTCCTACTACAACAAATCTGAATTACTTCTCCTATTATTTTTCATAATTATTTCATTACATTGAAATACCAAAGTAATTACTGAAGCAGTCTACACAAATAATATTGCAGAATAAATCTAAGTGCTGAAACAATCTGAACAAAATACAATGAAAAACATCCACATTTGACACAGTTATTTTTGGACTAAGTGAAAAACCCAACTTGGGAAAATCGATGCAGCAGATCTGAGGGTTTTGTATTATTAAGCAGCAGAATCTTGAGTACAACTAGGGTGCCAATATCTGACTCACCCTTCAGAGAAATCTAGACAGCAAATGTAATTGTGAGATATACCTCACTTTGCAAATCCCCGACTGATCTAAACAGTGTTGGTGAAGCCCCTCTCTGACTCTTGTGAGTACCTACGCTGGAACTGCGTAAGCCTACATGGGCAAGCCTGAGAAACTGCGTCACCTCTCTCTGCAACTGATCAAGCTGATCTGAGACTAGATTTTGGCCCTCCTGGCACAAAAACCCCAACCTCTATCTATCTTCGAACTGACTCTGGAAGGCACTGCGTCACTTCTGCATGGTTCCTACAGGGACTGCATCACCCCTTCAGAAAATTGTGCTGCCTCTCTCTGCATCACGGCTGTCTCTCTCTGAAATGCACTCCTAGTCCTCCTGACCAGTCTCTGTGTCTGCCCCTCTTTAAATCTGATCACTGAATCAAAATCACTTAACAAACCCTGCCCTAATGATTCGATTCTGACCAAAAGTTGTCTCCTCACACAAACTCAAAAATACCAAATGCTTAATGTGCTCATTGTTGTTTCCATAGGCCCCTCACCCTCCTTATATTCTTTCGTTGACCCTT
The DNA here is from genome assembly GCA_034641835.2 of Pinus albicaulis. Classification (NCBI taxonomy): domain Eukaryota; kingdom Viridiplantae; phylum Streptophyta; class Pinopsida; order Pinales; family Pinaceae; genus Pinus; species Pinus albicaulis. The sequence continues at coordinate 912,322,767 of CM076580.1, read as the reverse complement.
CAACGGCCAAGATTAAAATATAATCAAAGGCTAAGATTAACTTGGAGGTGATCTATGACTTTATCTAGAAGATTCACACTTAGTTTAATTAATACCCTTTAATTAATCAGTTTCCCTAAGTTTAGACTTAGGAAAACATTAAAAAACGATTAATTAATTTAATTAAACCATCTCTAAGTGGAATTTTCCAAAACCATTTCTGGGTATTATGGAATGCATGTGTCTTAGCCTATATCCAAAGTTACAAGGCTAGAGCACATCTGATGCTACCATAAATCAACACTCCCTCTTAGCGAGGAAAGTGCTCTACCAAAACAACTCAATGTGTTGTTGTTCTGACTTTTGGAACATCTACTGTTGTGCTATTGATGTTGCTCACCAATACTACACAAAAAAAAAGTTGCATCTTTACTACTGCTAACTCCGCATACTGCTGCCAACTGCCACTGTACTACAACTCCCTCTGAATTCTGCAACCATGTTGTTGCACTGCATGGGCACTACTCTGCTTTGCGCTGCACCACTTGTGCACTGCGCTGCTGCTGCTCATCTGTTGCTGCTACTCACCTACTGTTGTTGCACAGTTGCTAATTACAACAGAAAAACATTTGAAATTGGACAAGTAAATCTGCAACTGAAAAATAAGACTAACTATTGCTAGTTTCTGCACCAGCTCTCTGAAAAATACTGCAATGTTTCTGCTCTGCACTACGTTGCACCAGTGTGCACTGTGTTGCTGCTGCTCAATTGTTGATGCTGATGCTCCCTCTCAGCGCTGATCAGACTCTAGTACTGCTAGCCACTGCATTGTCTTCTCATCTTCTGTTGCAATTGTCCATCCGGCTACTATCTTAAGGCTGTCGTAGCTCGCTTGTGATCCAAGAGTTCAGAAATACTCAAGGATCTTGCCATTTGTAGATTCTAGATCTACAGCTCCAAGTCAGCCCATTTCTCTCCTTTTGGAATATGAGCTAACATAGCACAATCTCTTTCTGCCTCAATCTTGGCAGCTCTTGCTCTTTATCCTTTTTCTTAAGAGGACACTGTGTGGCAAAATGTCCCATTTCCCCACACCGGAAGCACTTGATCTTAGACAAATATTTCTTCTTCTGCTTCTTTTGCCCCTTTGATGCAAGGGCAGTGTTATCTTCTTCCTCCTTCTTGACCTTCGACCCACTATTGCCATCTTCCAAAAGGATTTTGAGAACGTCTCTCCTCAGCTCTTCTTGTTGTAAGGCTGCCCACATTGCTTCCCATCCTGGAAGCCTTTCTCTGCCCAGAATGCTCTAGACAAAGCCCTGATAGTCTTCTGAAACATAGTTCAGAGTGAGCCTTGCCAGCTCCAAGTCTCTAGGAGTAGCCCCCACCGTTGACAGCTGGTCTTGGGTATCCTGAATACGGGACAGGAAGGAGTCAAAATGTTCTCCCTTCTTCATCCTGGTATTATGCATCTTCTCCTCCAAATACATCTTCCGCTGCTCGGAATATCCTTGGTATAGCTTTTCTAGCCCTACCCAAATCTCTCTAGCAGTGTTCATAGTTGTTATGTGAGGTACGATATGATCCTTCACACCATCTAGGATCAATTGCTTGGCTCTTGCCATATTCTTCTTGAATTGTCTCAGGTGTGCTGCATCAAGAGGTTCTACAACTGTGTTGTCTATGAGGGCTTTCAGATCATGCTCATCAAGGAGAAACTCAATCCTTTATTTCCAAATAACATAGTTGGAGGCACCCTCCAATCTATCTTGCTCACGCGTCTGTTGCTGGCCGTCTCCTCAATTGTCGATTTCTTTCTCTAACCCTCTGCTCAGCTAGACTTATGCACTCCTTGTGGAATAAGTCACTGCTTCTGCTGCTGCACGAGAGAAACTGAGTTTTTTTGAGTAAAAAAACTCTCTGATATCAAGAAATCCCCAATCTGTGTTTTTCAGAAATTTTATGCATCAGCTCTTACTGTTGTGGAGTAATTGCGTCCTTCAGCTATGCTAGTCTGCTACACTGCCTTTTCTGCAACTGAAAAAATGCCTACCCCTCTGCCAACTCTCTTAGAGGGAGCATTTTTCTGCGCTGGATTGCCCTCCTAGCCTGGACAGCCTATTCTCTGGGAGGATCTGCTACTGCTTATGCAGATCCTAGTCTCTCCTGCACTGATCTGCTAGTTCTCTCTTGTTTATCCTGCACTTCAGCTTGAATAAGCTTTGATACCATGTGAAAAATCGTAAATCTGGATTCCTACTACAACAAATCTGAATTACTTCTCCTATTATTTTTCATATTATTTCATTACACTGAAACACCGAAGTAATTACTGAAACAATCTACACAAATAATACTGCGGAATAAATCTAAGTACTGAAACAATCTCAACAAAATACAATGAAAAATATCCACATTTGATAAAGTTATTTTTGGACTAAGTCCCCGGAAAAACCCAACTTGAGAAAACCGGTGCAGCAGATCTGAGGGTTTTGTATTATTAAGCAACAAAATCTTGAGAACAACTACGGTGGAAATATCTGGCTCGCCCTTCAGAGAAATCTAGACAGCAAATGAAATTGTGAGATATACCTCACTCTGCAAGTCCCCGGCTGATCTAAACAGCGTTGGTGAAGCCCCTCTCTGCCTCTGCTGAATGCCTACGCTAGAACTGCATAAGCTTACGTGAGCAAGCCTGAGAAACTGCATCACTGCTCTCTGCAACTAATCAAGTTGATCTGAGACTGGATTTTGGCCCTCCTGGCACAAAAACACCAGCCTCTATCTATCTCTGGACTGACTCTGGAAGACATTGCGTCACTTCTACGTGATTCCCTCCAGGGACTGCATCACCCCTTCAGAAAACTGCGCTGCCTCTCTATGCGTCACTGCTGCCACTCTCTAAAATGCACTCCTAGTCCTCCTGACCAGTCTCTACGTCTGCCCCTCTCTGAATCTGATCACTGAATCAAAATCACTTAGCAAACCCTACCCTAGTGATTCGATTCTGACCAAACGTTGTGTCTCCTCACACAAACTCGAAAATGTCAAATGCTCAATGTGCTCAATGTTGTTTCGATAGGCCCCTCACCCTCCTTCTTATATTCTTCCGTTGACTCTTCAACGGCCAAGATTAAAACATAATCAAGGGCTAAGATTAACTTGGAGATGATCCATGACTTTATCTAGAATATTCACACTTAGTTTAATTAATATCCTTTAATCAATCAGTTTCCCTAAGTTTAGACTCAGAAAAACATTAAAACGATTAATTAATTTAATTAAACCATCTCTAAGTGGAATTTTCCAAAACCATTTCTGGGTATTAAGGAATGCATGTGTCTTAGCTTATATCCAAAGTTACAAGGCTAGAGCACACCCGATGCTACCATAAATCAATAGATCGTTCCATTTTTTCCAACTTATTATGAATAACAGTCATTTGATTAGAATGCTTAACCTTTATAGCATTGATTTTCTATGCATGACTCTCTTCAATAGTCAACAACCTATGTTGAAGAGACATTTGACCGGTTTCCATGTCTTTTATCATTTTATCATTATTCGCTTTCATCCCATGAAGCAATTATGCATATAGTTCATTTCTTTCTCATGATTTGCTTCCAAGGTAATCAAACGATTCTGCATGGTGGCCATTTGTTTAGAGTGATTAAATACCATGATTGTCATTTCTTCAATATGCTTTTCTTCCATGGCAGTCATTTGACTCGAGCGACTGAATTCGATGATCTTGATCTTTTCCTCTAAGCTAATAACTTGTTCTGTATGGAATCAATTTCCCTTGTATGATCAGTTGTGAATCTTGCTTGGTTAAGTTCCATATCCTTAATAAATGGAATTTGAGTAATCTCTGTATTCTTGATCACTTGAGCTTGATTCAATGGTATATCTTTAACCATCTGAATCAATTCCTTAACAAGATGCTTATCGTTGTCAACACAGATTTGACAACTTGTTTTTGCTTCACCGCTATCATGGATTTGTCTTGTCATGATACAAGTGGATTCATCCAGAGAATTTTCTTGAAATCTTTTGTTGATAGTTGAGCTCTCTACAAAATCACTTTCATTCTTTTGCGTAGTACTGGGGGCACAAAGCGAGCCACCTTGTTTCATATATCTATCTTTAAAAGCATTGATGATGTATTGTAAAGAATAAAAAGACTCCTCAGGACAATTTCGAAACCAATCCATAGCAGCACCTTTTAAGGAATAGTTAAAGAGACATATCTTGACATCTTCATCATTATATTGTGCATAGCTACAAAATATTGTGATACAACGATTAAATTTTAAGATATGCTTTGCAGCGGTGATTGAATCACCACTCGAGAACAAAGGCAATTGATGAATGGCCTCTTCTAGCATGTCATGAAGGATAGCATCCATGAAGACTTGCTTAAAGGCCAAGTGGATGTTAGAGAGAGAGATCCCTGTTCAAGAAAAATCAAGAGGTCCACAAAAAGCGAGCTTAGCAGAAATTCTTGAAAGAAATGAAAGAAGTGGAGTCGCCACTTGAACATGAACCTAATTCTAAAACCGAAAAGTTAGTCGAGAGAAACAGATGGATATCAGGGAGGGATTCTTGTCTAGGAGTAAATGGATGAATAAGTGGAGTCGCCACCCAAACAAGAAACCAACCGAAATGTCCAAGTGCTAAAGGTGCAAATAAAGAACATGAAAGGATTAGTGAGATGACGAAACATACGGCGATGAAAAGATGAAGAGATGAAATGGTGCCAGAAAATGTTATACCGTGTGACGAGCTAATGAAAGGCGAAAAAAATTATAAGATTAGAAAATGTAGTAGAAGCACCAAGAACAAGATGTTCCGCGACAACGACACCAAAATATGTTGACGCATAGAATGTCTACGCAACGCAACAACGGCTCAGATCGGGGGTTGTCACCCTGATCCCCAAACAATCTGTTTAAGCTCTCTCCCTACAGCAGACTAAGGGGGGTAGACCCTATGGAAATGGAATGGAGAACTATTTGGGAACCAACTAGTTCAGAGGACACAGTTAAATGACCAAATACTTGTAATGGATCTAGTAAGATTAAAGGATTCGATTAGATTTAAATGATTGATACCAATGCCTTCTGGACTCAACTATCTCGCTAAGAAATTAGGACCAAATACTTTATGAGAAATTGTTGCTTGGATGAATAACTATCCTATATGCAATGCACATCCTAAGACTAATGTGAAATGCAGAGATCTTGGTTAATTTTAATTAAATGCCTATTCTAAGTTCAGACCCTTCGATCCTTTCTATATTGAGCCTGATTTCGTAGTAAGTAGCAGAGAGAAGTTAAGGTGAAGCACACTAAGGTGTGATTAACGATACCTCTCCCGAAAATCTAACATACCTAGTCCCTCTGGCGCTGCAGAGAGTTGTGGCTCTGACAACTGCAAGGTCACCGTTTTAAGTACTACTAAAACTAGGCTTCTCAAGCAAAGATGGATGGGTACCTATCTTTCTATCGTCCAAACTTATGCTTGGAAGTAAATTTTAAATATGTAAGGCTAACTTAATATGCACATGCACGAGAATTAGGAGGTGATTTAGTGAAATGTGATGTTAAAACCCAAAGCACTTAGATTACAAATTATCTGATTTAGCCACTAAGTACTCAAGCGAAAATGTCGATTATGAAGATGCCAAAAATTACTCAATTAAAAGATATACAATTTGTCACAGATCCACAATAGAGTATTCAATAAAGATATCGATCATACTTACTTGAAAATTTTCCCAAACTTAAATATTCAATAAAGATTCCATAATTCAAGTAAATGAAACAAGAGTTACTTAAACAATAGGCGATTTTAATCAATAACAAACATTTAAAAATCTCATGCCAATGATTGTCAAACTCAGCTGAAGCATATGAAAGTAACTAGCACTTAAATCTCAATAATTAATCATCAAGAAATACTATGAAATTTCGATGCTAAATAAACACTTCGTCAAACAATTTATGGATTAAATGATCTTCTAAAACAATACAAATCCAATAAAAATTATTATTTTTCTCCTATAGTCAAACTTAAATTATGTAAAAATTTGAATGGTGTCAACTATATGAACTCTTCCACAATTAAATATTTTGTGAAGCCTAGAATTTTTATCATTTAAATGGCCCAAAACCCCAATGTCTCAAAAATTTAAAGTATCATACAAAAGAATTGAAAGAATTTAAGAAAATAAAATTTTGATTAATGATAAAAGCTAATGATTTTTTTAATTTTCAATTTTTTTAGTTAATTTGAAAGTTTGAAAAAAGGGATCGATTTTAAATGAGGGCTCAAATCCCTAACTAACTAAAAAAATGGAAAAGAAAAAAAAGAAAAAATTGAAAATTTTAATTACAAAGTTAATAAAAAAAAATTATTTTTGAGTTTTAAAAAAAAAATTACAAAGTTTAGGAGTTCATAAAAAAAATATAACTAAAGCAAGCCCCCCAAAAAACGAACTTTCCAAAACTTTAACAAAAAAATGAAATGTTATTGTTTGTGCTTTAATTTAGGTTTAATGAAGTCGAGAAGGACAAAGCCAATCAAGAAAACCACATACGAGGGGAGATGGCGGCGGGAGCGGATGGAGAAAGCTCAAGGGCAGCAAGGAAATTAGCTTGCAAGCAGAGGATAGCAGCACGCGGAGGGAGAGTGGAAAGGAAAGAGACAGTGGGTAGAATAGGGTTAAGGTTGGAGCACGAGGAGCAAGCACGCAACAAGGAGAGGGGAGCACACAGGAGAAAGGGAGCTCGGGCTAGGGACTGCATGAAAGCAAATGGAAGAAGGATGCGGAGTGCAGCATGAGGAAGCTGTCGCAGGTAAGGTAGGAGCTGCAGGGAAATGGAGCTCGAGGAGGAGGGCAATGAATCCGCATGGTGGAGAGCTGCGAGAATGGCAGCAATGGGGATGCAGTGGAAGAGGACAGGGCCACGAATGATGGACGGATCTGCAGAGATACCGTCGAGGAAGAGATGAAGGAAAGCGGCTAGGGAAATGCAGACCTGGAGAGGAGAAAAATGCAAAGAAAGGCAGAGATGGTGCACAAAAGGAAAAAACGCAGCAAAGGAGTGCAGGCACAACGGGTGCACATTTAAAAAAATTCAAAAATTTTCCTTTCCCCAGTAATTTATTTCACCTAATAAACTCAGATTCAAAAAATTTAACTAAATGTTCCGTCAAAAATCCTAATCCTAAATCAGATTCCTCCAGGGCTTAGATCTATCTCAGATCTAAAAAAAAATTATCTGAAAACCCTCAAATATCACATGCACAAACCAGAAACAAGAAAACCAAGAAACCAAACACATATACAAAATCGAAAATGAAACCCAGATCCCGAGTTAGAAAATCGGAATCTAAAAGAAATTTTGAATATACACACAATTAAAATTACAAACCTATACAATATATCTACAGATCTATGCACAATTGTTGCAGATCTGAGAAGTGTAAGCCCTACTTCGCTCCCAGATCTGAAGAACTAAGGCTCTTACCAGCCAGATCTAACTTTAAATCTGATAAATAAAAGTTAAGATCAATGTTGCGAACATCGCGATCGAGATTAAATCGGCGAGGGGAAAAAATCAACCAAAAAAAAAAAAAAATCTTAAAAATCGGGAAAAAATCGACACATACAAAAATATTCATTTTTTTTCAATTTTTTTAATATCTAAAGCATCCACAACATAAAATAAATGCAGACACATAAATATGAAAAAAAACTAATATATAAGATGTATAATATCATGTCTAGTGCTACATCACACATAACAGTGAATCATGTCCTGAATATTAACTTACTAAATCCTGAGTCCCAACTCAACCTCAAAATATTAACAAAAAATATAAAAATGTATTTCATATCATGAGTCATAATGTCATATACAAAGGAATGCACCAAATAACATATACTATTGATTTCCTCTGCCCTTCTTACGAGAAAATGTAATAGCTTTCCCTCTAGATGAAGAAGCTAGCAGGGCTGGCAATGGACTCTGTTGTGCTCTAGAACCTGAAGCACTAGGAGCTAAAGGAGGTAGACCACGTCCTCTACCGGTGACAGGGGTATGTTGTGTCACCTCCTCCTCCTCCTCTTCCCCCTCCACTACCTCCTGCTCTATCCAATCAAACGTTGACTCCATGATAGGCCTCTTGGCCTCAACCCTCCATGCAGCAATGGTGTCAATTGCATCTAAAGAGATGGCCTCCATATCAAGTGCCCTCTCAAGTTGTCTCACCCACAATCTAAGATTGTACTAGACGTAGACCATGTCATTGAGGCGCTGGGACTCCAACCTTTACAAGACTCATAAATTAATAAATTATATAATATATATTATAAATAATAAATTAATAATTATAAAAAAAATATTTAGTGAATTCAAAAAATCAGTTGGAATATTTTAAGTTTTTAACCTGTTGCACTTTTTGGTGTTTATTTTTTCAAATACACTCCAGTTGCACTCGCATCATGAAAAGCTACATGTTTGGCCAAATATTTTAATGGCAAGTCTTTAGAGTTTTGGTATTTTGTCACTGTAGCTCTTCCACCATACATCTGCAACAAATAAGATAAATTTATAAAGTTATAAACATAAGAAAAAATTTTAAATAACGAAAATTTGAAAATTGAAATTTGAAGCAAAGTATGAAGTTATGAACTTGAAGAGACGATGAATTTTGAAACAAACGAAATCTTACCTGGCATTTTAGTATTCCTATCCTGGACAGCCATGTCAAAGCTTAATGCGCCACCTGCCATTTTGTATATCTCCATTTCTTTTGAGATATTTGCACGTTCTAATGGAGATGACACCATCTTCTGAACACAAGTGAAAAAACCATCCATGATCTCAGCATCAAATAAGAAACTACATGAGTAAGCAAATTCAGGGTTCAGGAAGATCCATGCAGCGTGAATGGGACAATGGAGTGTGTTGTTCCATCACTCATCAATCACTTCTCATACAAGAAGTTGTTTCTGAAACCCCTCACCCCCCTTATATTCATAGTAGCTCTGAATGGTTTCTTTGGCCCTATCCATGGCCTCATACAAGTAGCCCATTATGGGTTTCTCTCCATCAACTAGTCTAAGAACCTTTACCAAAGGTTCAGTAATGCTGCAGACCTCCTGCACGCCCACCCAGAAGCTTTCCTGATATGAAACCAGCCTGCATATGGCCTCTCCCTCTGGTTTGCGGCTATATGTCAAAGCACGCCACTCCTTTGAAAGAAACATTATCTTCAAATCCCACATAGAATTCAGAAGGGATCGAAGAGATATGAAACTAATGGCAAATCGTGTAATGGCAAGGCACACCAACTCCTTGTTGGTGAATATTCTCATCAAATGAAGCACAGATGCATGATTATATATAAATTTTGTGATGTTCTTTGATGATTCAACAATATCTTTGACAAAAGGAATTTTTCCTATGTCTTCCAATATCAAATCAATGCAGTGTGCAGCACAAGGTGTCCCAAATATGCTAGGATGCCTCTCCATAATCATCTTGCCAGCAGCAACATAATTTGCAGCGTTTTCTGTTATGATTTGGACAACATTTTGTGGACCCACCTACAGAATGAACACATCCAATAAATCACATAATAATCATGCATCTTTGACATGTGCAGATGCATCAACAGATTTCATAAACATCGTCCCCTTGGGACAACTGACCAAGAAGTTAATAAGGGTTCCACCCTTTTGATCAGTCCAACAATTTGACATCACAGTGCATCCTGTGACTTTCCATGATGCCCTTAACTCTTTCAATCTCTTGGTGCAATCAACTTTTTCATTTTGAAGAATGCGCCCTCTATAGTCATCATATGAAGAGGCTTTGTATCTTAAGCCAACAACAGTGATAGCATCAATCACATTCTGGTAAAAGAGACTGTTCCTGGCAACACTGAAAGGAATATCACTCCAAATAAAAAGTTTGCCCAACAACTTGTCAGCTTCTTCCTTCTCCCTTTTTTAATAATTGAGGAGATAGATGGTTGTGCACCAGGTGTGGTTCTAGGAACAAAATATGATGAAGCAGCTATGGGGTTGGGTGTAGAAGATGTTGATGGTGAAGAATTACTACCACTCTCATGGTCACCTCTACACGCTATTATTTGACTCCTCAGAGCTGCCTTGCTACGTTTAGTTGTTTCTATTCCTTCCAATGATTTGAAGGCTCTTTGGATTATTTCTGGATTGGTATTTGTGCAAGGCCCTATTTCATGTCCAGGAACTTGTGCAAGGTGGTATTTCAATCTGTATACCCCCCCTGTCATGTGGTGCTTACATAACTTGCAAGTCAAATTTGATTTGTCAAAACCCTGATCAGGTTCACCAAATTCCCACATAGGGTCCAATTTCCTTGGCATGTCTGTAAAATTGTTGAACTCTTGAGTTTTACAGTAATATGAAGTTTGAACTTTGAAATTCGAATCTAGGGCACAGGAAAAATTGCAAGTTAAAAAAATAAAAATAAAAATATTACAATTTTACATACAACATTTTGATTTTTTCACAAAAAAAAACTCAACTCAATGCAACAATAATAGAAAAAAATACACATTCAAGCTCGAGAAAAAATAACAAAAAGAAAATAGAAGCACAAGAAGAAATGAAAAAAATAAATATAACAACCAAATTTTTGCATTTTTGACCAAAATAAACCCTCTCCACTCAATAAAACAAACAAGAAAAACACAACCAAATACAAACACAAATGATGGAAAATACATGAGTGATAGAATCCCATGGAAGAATAAGAAAAAAAGTGTCAAATTTGATGCCCATACCTGGAAAAAACATTTTGTTGAAGAAACTTGGTCCAAACTTGAAATTTGTTGGCTTGGGTTGCTAAATTTCTTCACTTTTCTCTTCTCTTGCCCTTGTAAATGACTTCTCCTCCTCCTTAGCTCTATTTATTAGCCTCTGTCTGCAAAAATGACCAAAAAAAACGAATTTTCAGGTTTATTGGGTCGTTGTTTGATGGGCTCGTGATTTTTACCGATCAAAACGCGATTTTTCACGATTTTTTGAACCAAAAAAATAAAATAAAATAAATATCGCTAAAAAAATCGGCGATTTTATCGTTTTACAGAAAAAATCGTGATTTAATCGCGATGTTCTCTTCACTGGTTAAGATAGTTTTTTTTTATTTAAACACAAGCTCTAGAAAACACTACAAGAAGAGAACTTAAGATAAGTTTCGGGGATTAAATCCGAAGGGCTCTTCAGATCTTATTTCCTTGGGAATCAGTTGGTCTAGCCGAGGACTTCCCCAAATGCCCAATTCTAAATCCGAGAGATTTTTGCACACTTAAAGTTAAACTGTTAAATCAATAGAGAAATAAGATAAAAACAAAATTTTCAAGAATTACAGATACCTGCTAATTCAATCCAATTAAAATCCTTATCATAAATCTAGTAACCTAAACAAGATACCTGTGCAATAGATTACTCTACAAGAGCTATTAATCAACAATTCATTAAAATAATTGTCGACGGAATATTAAGAACAAGATTACCATAAAATGTTGAAAAAGAACACCACCATCAAGTAAAACCCCAAAAACTTGGTTTGTATTATTCCAGAAAGTAGTACAAGAGAGCTTTAAGAGCTAGTACACAATTTAAAAGATCGTATCATCCAAAACAGACACTGACCTCAAATTTATAAATAAATCCTCCAACGGCTAATTTGCTTGATCCTCATCAAAGAAATATCGACCGTCAAAAAGGATTTGATTATCCTTTAATCTCGTCCGTCAAATTTTTTCTGAGGAATTTCGAAATTTTCATTTAATTCTTTTTTAATTAACTCAAAAATAATAATTTTGAGTTAATTAACTCAAAAAATTGACTTTGACTTAACTACCAAGGTCCAAGGGTCCAAAATTTCTTAAAATTTTCAATATTCCCTTGGCCCAGGCCCTTTAAAAAATTCTTTATAGAGACCCACGAATTTTGCCTTTGAAGAATTTAAATTTACCTAGGACATAAAATGAATTAAATTTCTGGCTTAGGATTTTTAATTTAATTTGGCCAGAAAATTTAATTAATTGACTTATGAGGGGATTAATTATTTTTCCAACCCTCTTTATATACGATTAACACATTAAACCCATGAGGGGAATACTCGTTCGTATAAGACCATCAATAATCTACCCAATTCTGCGACTCCAAAATATGACCTAGTAGACCCAACAATCTTTAATAAAATGATCTAGCCAATTAGCTATTATCATTCCTAGATTACTTTTACACAGACTCGATAAAAAAACACTAGGGCTCACTTAATATCTTGACGAAAAAATCCACCCTAGCTTTGGAGTGAGGCTGGAGGGGAAAACTTTTGCCGATCATTTGTGTCTAGAGACAAATGAATCGATGAGACGAAAAACCTCCTAGGATAGAAATCGTGACCAAAATAATAGGCTTACCTAGGTTGTTACATACATGATGGTCTTACTAGGATCATTTACAATATAAACATGCATAATGGGTTTACATCTTTTACAAAACTACCGACTAAATGATGAAATCTGAATGGCACGAACACTCGAACATGATAAATCCCTTTTGCGAAAAAATGGGTGTACTACTATGGAGTCGTTGACACAGAGTGGTCAACATCTGTCTCTACTTGGGGACACATTGCGTCATCGGAGGAATGTGAGAATCCATAATCTACATCCAAGCAACACACCAGATTATATAAGTAGCGTCCATCCAAAATTCATCATATAACATTAAGCACATGAAAATAGAAGCTCTTCATTTATTAACTATTCTACTAACATGAAATGTAAATCTACTCTAACTACAAAATAAAACGTTGAAATAACAAGGTTTAGGATTAAAAATACAATACAAAGGATGCCCTATGGCATCAAATGTGTTCAATATAGTGCATACTGAGCATTTGCTTGCTTTTAGGAAAATCTGTGGGCTGTTTTTCAGGTGTGCCATGTCCCATCCTGCATACGGTAGGACTTTGTCTTATCCAAAAATCGAGTTGCTCGCGGCCATCAGATGCATCAAACCGCTTCTTTATTTTCTTTCTTTTTCGCTTCAGACTTTTCTTCATGGTAGCCTGTATTTTTGATGATGTGGAAAATTGTGCTTGAGAACTTTCAGACGAAGTATTCAAGATATGTGTGACATGTCTCTCATCATTTTGCATCTGCTCTGTCAACGGTGATGGATTAACTTTACATGTATTAACTTCATTCCCTTCAATTTTCCTTTTAGGTCGCCCTCAATCCACCACTTTTCAATGAAAGAAATGCTCTCCTCATAATAGGATGGAGCTTGCTTCATGTTAATTTTCCATACATGTTCTATGCTTAGATGCAAATACACTTTAACCTTCTAGGGCACAAGTAAAGTAAGATGCAGATAGAACATACCAATAGATCGATGGAAAACAAGCCAAAAAAACAGAGATAAAGAATGGTGGCGTTACGGCAATCAGCAGGATGCTTCAACCAGCAAAGTCTTCATAAGTTCAGCCAGCCACATGTGTCACACAACCCCAAGACAATTCATCAAGAATAATCCACGAAGACGTTGCACCAAGAAGCCCTAAACGCAAAACCAAGAATGTTGCTCCATCGCCATCCAAGAGAGAAGAAAATGCCTCCAGAAAAAATGTGTGTATAATGAACTTCAAGTCTCTCCAATATATAGGCATCTTTGGGGGTGTGTGACACATCTCTAATACATGTGGGATAAATCAGGCCGACCTTCACATGTGGAATAAATTCGAAATACATGTTCTGCTCATCCGATCAAGATGATCTTTAGATCAATCTTGCACCTCTCTGAAAGAGGAACCCAATAAAAAATATTGGCATCATCATCTGAGCATCACATCATGGAGTTTGGACCTAGTTGTCCAAAATTAACACTCCCTCTCAAATAGGGAGAACTCCATCCACCAGTGCCATCCAAACATTGTGCGTCATCCCGCTGTAACTTGCTTTGCTGGCTTCTTTATTTCAAAACAAAAAGTGAGTCACAAAGACATCACTCACGACTAACCCGAAGTCAGCTCAGAGGTCTGAAACCTTTATAGGAGTCACACACCACCCGAAGTTGGTTTCACTGACCCGAAGTCAGTTGGAGGTCTGAAACCTCTCTTGGACTCGAGAGAGTCGTATACTAACCCGCAGTTAGTTTCACTGACTCGAAGTCAATTGGAGGTCCGAAACCTCGCTAAACTTGATCCCAGATCAAGTGGTTGGACACGTGCCATCCTAGACATAGAAAGTACGACAATCTCCGATGCGTCCATCGGTCTTGCTATGGTCTCTATTCACATTTCCCACCTCATTGGCCAAATGAGAGGTACTTCCCATGAGTCTGAAACTCCATGGGTAGGATGCATACGGGGCGCAGATCAAAGAGAGGTAAACCAGCTCAATATCATAATGGTGGGGCGAAAGCACACCAACTAGGTTCGGCAAGCCTAGCCATGTGGTTTCTTATAGCACCAAGAAGCTATCCCCAAAACCCCCCTGTAGCTCCCAGAGCTCACCGTCCAACAAAACCCTCCAAATAGGGTCGTTCCATGATTCCATGATTCTCACGGAAGGTTAGGAACATGACCTTCCCTAAGGGCATTGTGAGAATATGCGCAACCTGCTCATCAGTTCCTATATGATCGAGCCTTACGACGCCTCGTTGTACCATATCCCGGATAAAGTGGTACTAGCCATCAACATGCTTGGATCAATCGCGGAACCCGAGATTCTATGACAAACAAATCCCCCTCTGGTTATCACAAAGGATAACTGTGGCATCTAGCACATGCTCGAATAGCTCACTGAAGAGCTTTCGCAACCAAGTGATTTCACAACAGGCCATACATATTACAATGTATTCGGCCTTAGCGGTGCTCAAGGCTACCGACTTCAAATTCCTGCCTGAAGCATATCTACATGTGAAGCAGCATCCAGATGTGCTCTTGCGATCCACCACACTGCCGACCCAATCGGCATTGGTATATCCATGGAGTGTCATACTCCCGGCAGTGTATCTCAGCCCATGGTCTATTGTGCCCCAGAGATATCTCAAGAGTTTCATGGCGCTAACCCAGTGAATGTTATGAGGATCAACCATGTGTTGACTCAAAGTGTTCACTGCACAACATACGTCCGGACAGATGTTCCCTAAGAACATCGGGCCCCTACGAGTTAACGATACACAGTAGGATTTGCTAGCACGAGCCCAGCAGTGCTCCCACTCAACTTCTTAAAGTTGAGCTCCATCGATGTCGACACGAACTTACAGTCCACCATACCAAATCTTTCCAGAAGCTTCACAATGTATTTTCCTTGAGAAAGGAAAATCTTGCCAGGTCTTTGCCAGACCTCCAGGCCTAGGAAGCAATGCATCAATCCTAAGTCCTTTATCTCGAACTTAGCAGCGAGCTCCCTCTTGTACTAATGAATGAGAGGGTCAGCACCTGTCAGAAAGAGGTCGTCCACATACAGCACCAGAATGAGAGACTTTTCTCTATCAACCTTGAAGTAAAGGTTTGAATCATCATTACTACGAGTGAAGCTCAGCTTCATCAATTAGCTATCTATCCTCTCGTACCAAGCCCTGCGGGCTAGCCAACCAGAAAACATGGGTGTCTCGATCCTAGACTTCGAATCCCAGAGGTTGCTCTTCATACACCTCTTCCTTTATCACACCATGCAAAAAGGCGGTCTTCACATCCATCTGATGAAGATTTCGCCCTTGCGTAGCAGCAAGGGTAATAATAGATTACAGGTGCAATCATAATCAATGCCTTCCTAGAGAGAAGTCTCAGGCAACACATTTTCCCATCAGATCCATGCTTGATCTTATATCGAGGTGACAACAGCTTTGACCTATGGTCTAGGGACCATATCCCAGACATCACCCTTCATAATGGACTCGTACTCTTTGTGTATCACATCCTTCCAAACTTGATGCTTTACGGCTTCTTCAAATGATCCAGGCTCATATTGTACTCATGGCAGCTAGATACCTCTGGTATTTATATGGCTTCTTGTTTTTCTTCTGGAATTTCCCCCTTGAAGCCATATGTCTTTGAGCCATGAAGGTCTTCTTTCTTTTAGCAATGATATTAGCTCAGGAGCATATACGGTTGCAGTCTCCCTCTTAATGCCAACTCCTCTTGAGAGAGAAGACATCTATTTTAAATGAGGGCATCCCAGACACCAACTCGGAAAAGAGTTTTGTACTCATGGGCCTGAATCTTATTCTTCCCCTGTCATACAAGAATCACAGCCATACACTGTCATATAGTTGTCATGCATCTTGACACGTATCATATACTGTCATATCATTGATTTCAGTGTTGCCATGATATTATCATATACATCAATTGTCCAAAACTTCACAGGCTTGCTAACCACGGTTCCAAATACTTGACGGTTCAAGACTCCAAAAACATGACTGTCCAAGGCTCCAAAAACTTCACAGTTCACACTTTCAAGTTTATCATTACGCAAAGTGTAACGACTATCTTGATCTTGACTGATTGAGCCTCCACAGAGATATAACGGAGTCACTGAAGCAACTATAATAATGTGACAAGGACTTCTCTAGTATCTTTTAAAAGATTATAGTCCTTCACAATGTTGTATTGTTGGTCAGTCAAGATAGCAGAGATCCGATTTTGAGCCACCAAATCAGTTGTGTTGTAGATAATTACCTCCCAAGTTTAAGACTTCACTGAGATTAAAAAAAACATGCTACCCACAAATCTGAGCTCCACCGAGACTGTGATGCCCACAGATTCGGGCTCCAATGTGAGACTGACACTGTCACAAGCTTATTGCTAATATGAATTTCGTAAACATAGGTGTGTCTGTTTATGTCACTTTCATAATGACAGTGACATTGTTACACAGCAATTTGTCACCGTCCCTGCAATCCCCCATTCCACACATTGGAGGGCCTTTTCCGTGACCTGTGAGCAGTGACATAACCTGAAACCACTTTCATGGCATCCCCCTTGATAAGGACAATCATTCCTCTGAAGAAAGTTTCCTTCGAAAAACCCTAAAAACTAATCTTTTGGCCTTGGCGCGACTAGCCAATTCAGCCCTCGCGCCAATGGGAAAAATCCACCAAAGAGGGCGCGCCAACTGGCGCTCTGTCCCAGTTGCCTGTGCCAAGCTTAATAAGGATTGTTTTTTTAAAATAAATGGCAGAAGTTTGATTCCAACAAACTCCTGAACGAGTCTCTAAAATGAGTTGGGAGATTTGGCTCTGGATCTCCATGTATGGGAGGTGGTTTTCCACCTATCACGAAAGCTTCCTTGAGGATAGGGCCAATCCCACAATTGTAGGGATCCCAACCCCCCTTCCACCATCTATATAAGCTTGTCATTTTCCCTTAGCAAGCTAGTGCTAGTAATCCTAGAAGCAAGAGCTAAATCTGTAGCAAGGAGACTATCGCCAGACAGCCTTTGAGAGCCAAGTCGAAGAGAGAGAGCTTTGTCCCGTTCTCGACGAGCTTCATTGAGACGTGCTCCGCTGTCGACCCCGCCGAAGGAAGATCCAGCGTCAGAGCTTTGGATTGTATCTTTCCTTTGTTATTATTAATGATAAGCGACTTTGATTATGGTTTCATTCATGTGTCTTTGTCTTTGATGCAATGAATTACATCCTCTCTGACTGATGTATGGTTACAAGATTTAGATTCTATGCTGTGTATCGTTGTGTTTCTTCGCGTGAGTGCAGGTGTCCGGACGGGTTAAGCGGAAGGATCGTGATCTGCCAAAGCGAAGGACGGGAAGCGTCATCCTTTCTTCAACGATCATTGCATAGGACCTGAGGTAGGCAACTCGTTATGTTTTGTCGTTTTTGAAACTAGAGACCTGCATCACTGCGTGACTGATTGTTGCTAGACCCGATCTGGGCTAGTAGGGATCGCCTCTGTCCGCAGAGGGGATTTACCTCTCCAACAAACTGCGACTCCGCTGGGGATCTGATTGGAGTTTGTCTTGTCTCTTTCGGTTGTTCTTGGCTTGTGTCTGCTTGATTCACTCTTCTGGTTTGTCGCCTTCTGGTATAAAACCTCTGTTCAACCCCCACCATACCTGATCGACTCTTTGCTTGCTCTTTTTTATTTCTGTCCTTAGTAAACTCGATTGGCGCGCTTTTCAGCCTGCCAGTCCCGCCAGCTGGCGCTCGTTTCTAGTTAGGCACCCGCGCCAACCCTATTTTGGCACAAGTTGCAGCCAAACAGTCGCGCCAACCCTGTTCGGTGCTAGGGTTTACTTGTTCCTGAGCCCTCTGAGTCTGATTTTTGGTTTTGGTGTTGTTTTTCCGACTGTCTGAATGCCCTAAAGTCCTTGTTGACTGTGTTTGACCTCTATCCTCCGGTTGTTTGCCCTCTACTATCAGTTTTACATTCTAGCTCTAGGGCATCTAGGTGTTATCATGTACTGAGCCTCCCGTGGGAGTTTTTGGTTTTCGCTTGTTCAGTCAGCTTCGTTTTCGCTTCCTTGCATTCGTTTGGTTGGTTTCCATTGTTTCGTTGCGGTATTTGAGTGATTACTCTTTTTTCCATTCAAGTTTCGTTTCGTCTCATTTCGAGCCTAGATCACACGGTTTGTATGAGTCTTTTGGAATTCCTCTTTGATTTGAGGAATTTTCTCCATCAGTTTGAGTTTTGATTGTTTGTTTTACGTTGAGTGAACTTGCTTGTTTCTACTCTTTCGCTATCATTTCTCGAATTGGTCCCTTTATTAGTTTTTCATTTCATTTGGTGCATTTTGCTCTAAAACATTGAAAATACAAAAACCATTCTTTTGCTTTTGATTAGTTAGTGAAAATTGAAAAGTTTTATGCATTATTAGTGTTATATAACTCTAAAGGAAAAGCTTTTAGTTTCATTAGCGTGCATTAGAGACAGTAGTAGTTGTTTTGTGATCATTTTGTTATTGTTTGAAAGGCTCTCAACCTTCCCGTAGTTAACTATTCATTGAACAAAGTGATATATTGTGGTATGTAGTGTGCATTTAGAGGATTTTTGAGACATAACATTCAGTAGGGCCTGAAATTGAAACATAATTGAAGATCAACTCTAAAATTTATTCAATTTACCTTAAGGCAACATTGAAACATTAACGAAATATCTAGAGGTCTAGGCTAGTGACGTGTTCCGACGTCATTAAACCTAGTAGCTATCGTTCGCCTCTCGGCTTTAGACAGCGCTAGTACAGACTTGTGCTCCCCGTATCATTGCGTATATAAAGGGAGACCCGACTAGGTTGCTATCCTTTATCCGTAGGAAGCCGAGTCTGCTGCCTTATACCCGTGATACACCAAACACAGCATTCGGGGAGATTACCTGCACGTACGTCACGTCCTTGGTTGATTTCTCTTTCATTTTTTTTTAACCAAGGTGTATATTGCAGTTCACGGATATCTAGTACACCCTTTTGCCTAAAGTTCCAAAGTAGTCATTTCGATATTTTCTGACTCATTAAATTTGAAAAGATCATCAAGCACTTGTCCTTTCACGCTTGTTTCCAAATTGAAAGAGATAGAGTCACCTTTTACTCGTTTCTCGACTCTTAAAACATGAAACGGTAAAATTTCTAAGTTTCAATGTGGTAAAATTAATCACCTACGATCACACGCCCTTTTAGACATTGTTTTTCGGCCGTTTGATTGTTTGCCTTGGTTTTGCCCGTGTGTTGATGTTTTGATCTCTTCCTCTTTTCGTTACTGTCACAGTGGCGAAACCCTCAGTTTCGTCTCCTGGTAGTCCTTACACAGAGGATTCTTCAGAGGTATCTCAGTGCTCTGTTGAACCTCAGCAGCCTACTGTATCCGAGTTTCCCGACAGGGGACCGGTCATATCTGAGCTTCCCTTTGGTGGACCAGTTGAGTTCAATTGGCCCTTATCCCACGCTTGGTTTGGATTTAGAGTAGGGGAATATTTTCCTCCTCTTACATCGGGATCGCCTTTCTTAGCTGCCATTATACCTCCCAGTCCTTGCCGTCTTTTAGAAGATCTAGCGGCAGGGTCAGATATGGACTCACCCAGTCCTTTTCCTAGTGACGAAATTCCTACATCTGGTGAAGATTACCAGCTTTTCCCAGAAAACAACCCCGAGTCTTTTGTCATGTCTTCACCTGGTCCTTCGCTTCCAGCGGGATATAGGTTCTTAGGTCAGATCGTGGCCGCTGTGGCCTCTGTGGGAATATCGACTCCATCCACGAGGCCGGTTATTCCTTCGTTAGGGATGTCGCCATCGACACCTCTTACGTCGTCTCCTCATGTCACATCAGTACCTGTTAGGCCTACCGTCTGCATAGCTGCGTCTACACCCGCTGTCACTACTCAGTCCACCAGGACCTCGTCGCTTCCTGAAGACATTTACATAGCATCTGTTATTCCAGAGAACATCTCTCCCGAGGAGTATCAGTTGTCGTTACAGCCGTCAAACTCCGAGGTTGGTCAGTCCTCCCAAGATCCCAACCATCCTTATTTCTCCCATTATGGACCGGATGGTACCCCCATCTATGTTTTTCCATATTAGTACGATGAGCAGGGTAACCCTCTACGTTTTCCTGCTCCAGAGGCTTATCAGTATGTTCATGGTTTTCTATCTGCCCAGGCTGGGCAATCTTCCAACCCGCAAGGACAACCCTTCTAGGGTCAACCTTCGGGCCAGCCTGGTTATTTGTATGACCCGCAAGGACAACCCTTACAGGGTCAACCTTCGAGCCAGCAGGGGTTGTTGTACGGTCCGCAAGGACAGTCCTACAACCCTCAGGGTCAACCTCTACAGCCTCATCCTATGGTCCAACCAGGGCAACCTCAAGGACACACAGGTCAACCGGGGTATCAACCTGGACCGTTGTACGGTCCTGGGGGGAAAATCCACCCTTCCCAACCTATGGTGCAACCTCAGCAACCTCAGTTTCCCATCGGTCCGAATGTTACACAGCCGGGGCCATCTTATGGTCCTGTTACAGGTCAACCTGGTTATTAGGCACAACCTAGCCCTATCCCACCACCAGGCCAACCTGTCCAACTAGGACAACCTGTTCAGCCAGGCCAACCTGTTCAAGCAGGACAGCGCGCTCAGCTAGGCCAACCTGTTCAACCAGGACAGCCTGGACATCTAGTTAACTCTACTCAATAGCCGATATATTCCATGCCGCAGCCGAATCCGCCTGTGCGCACAACTTATCAGGCTCAGCAGGGTCCCACTTACCAACAGCCCGCTCGACTCCAAGGTGGTTATTACCTTCAAGGTCAGTCTCGACTGGTTTACAACCTGCCCCAAGGTTCTGGTTATTATCTTCAACAACCAGGCTATGCCTATACTCAGCAGTCAAGTCCATACACTGCTCAAACGGGGCCTACATATAATCAGGGTCAGTACCCAGGTTATCAACCCCCTTAAACTGGTTATCAGCAACGGTATCAACCTAATTATACGGCTTACACCCCCTATGGTCAGAATCCTCCAAGACAGAACCAATGGGGGCAAATTTATGCTCAACCAGGGTGGAGTACAGGTACAGGTCCTTATTGGGGGCTTGGTATGCCTTTTAATCCTCAGTTACCTTTCCTTGCCATGTTGGAATTGCCAGACGTATCTAAATTGACCAATGATCCGATTCTTCACAATCCTTATTGGCCTCCGGTTCCGACCAAGGTGCCTGGTGACTGTCCTAAATTTGAGGGTAAAGCTGGAGAAGACCCCCAAGCTCATGTCATGACCTACCATCTGTGGTGTTCTTCGAACTCTTGGGAGGATGATTCGATTTGTCTACGTCTTTTCCAGCGCACTCTTACTGGTGCTGCTGCTAAGTGGTATATAGAACTACCTCGCGATATCTTTCAAGATTTTAATACTCTTGCTATGGCTTTTCTGACACATTTCCAGTTACCGGTTCGTTACAAAGCCAGGACGCACCTCCTGACTTCTCTGAAGCAGGATAAAGCCACTCACATATCTGATCATATTAATGAGTGGCGACATCGTCGTCAACTGATCAAGTTTGATATTCCTGATCAGCTTCTAACTCATTGGTTCACTACCTCCTTTGTTAACAAGATCGCTCAAGATATTGCTATGGGGGCATGTGTAACTGAAGAACAAGCCATCACTCGTGCCCAGTACCTCGATTTGGTGTACTCTCAATCTGGCACGCTATATGATATCTTGACTAATGCCCCGCGGCCAGGAACCTCTAAAGCACCAGCTACCCCATCAGTGGACGATGTTATTGGTTCCGTTTCTCAGACTTCCCAGAAGTCCTCTAATGGGAAGCAGAAGTCGAATTCTTCCCATAATCCTGCTCTTCCCGCCCCTCCAGATTCTGGTAAGACCGCGGAGGTCAATGTCGTTCAGGCCAATCCTGCGGAAAAGACCTCCAAAGGGAAGAAGAAGGGCAAAGGCAAATCCAAACCTGATGCCCCAAAACCAAAATCCTCCAAACCTCATGCTGACGATGGTTCCCAACGAAAACCGAAGTACCCCTGCCTGATCTGTGAAGGAGACCACTACACCAAAGATTGTCCTCGACGATCCGAAGTTAGTCAACTTCTGAAAGGCTCTAAAGGGACTTCGACAGTTCTCAAAGAACCGTTCCCATCTCAGCAGACCCAGATGGTCGAACAGCCTTCACCATCTGCACCATTTGGGTCCCAAGTTTTTATGATGAATGGTGTTGCACTGTCTCGATTGCTACTCGTTTGAAGGATTATGCTGGATCACGCCAGGCAGCTAGGAAGGAAGTCGTTGATGGCCCACCTCCCCCACCTGTCTCTGGTCCTTTAGAAATTGAGAAGCCCAGCGCTGAACTCGTTGTAAGGCCACCTTCCAAAGGTGTTCTTCGAAAATCTTCCTATAATCCAAACGCCCGTGCCACTCAGCACTACAGCATTGTTAAGGATTTGGCACAGGCGCCTTCCGCAATGTCTGTGTTGGAAGTGCTTCAAAGTTGCCCATCACAAAGGAAAGCTCTGTTGTCCACAATCGGTGGAATTGATCCCGCCGATTCTAGTCTTCTCACCTTCGACCTGGAAAATTTTGTCCCCTGACTTCCGCATCAAATCACTCTCGTTATACAAGTCGGTATCAACGGCCTCAACATTCATAGAGCCGTTGTGGACGAAGGTGCTTCCACCTGTGTTATGTCATCTGCCTGCTAGAAAGCCATTGGCTCTCCGACTCTTGCTTCATCTCCTAATGCCCTAGAGGCATTTGATGGTAGGGAATCTAAACCCTTGGGTGTTCTCGAGAACTTACCCATTAAGTTACAAGGTAAGACAGTCAACGTAGAAGTAGAAGTGGTTGACACCAAGCTCAACTACAATCTTCTTCTTGGTCGCAGCTGGACCCACGCCATGCTATGCGTTACGTCCACCCTCTTCCAGCTTCTGAAGTTTCCTCATGAGGGAAAAATTATCACTGTCGATCAGTTGTCTTTTTTCACCTCGTCCTCCGAGAACAACGTACCATATGTGGACCAAATTCCAAATCCCCCTGACAGTGTAGGACCCGATCTTTTCAAGGACCCCGTCCTCATGGGTATTTTTCCCGTGCCACCACCACACACCGTTCAAGTTAACATGATCTCTAGGTCAAACGACCCTTGAATCATCCCGTCGCCTGAACAGGTGACCTCTTTTGGAGAATCGATGCCTTTAACTCCAGTTAAGATCAATTATTGTGAGATTGTCACTGCATCAGATCCTCCTCCGTCTGAACATGCTCCTTTGAGCATGGCTCTAGATGTATATTCTCAATCCCCTTGGCTCGACGATGCAGATTCGCCCGATCCTTTAAGAGAAGTCTTCACCTCTAATGAAGCTATCGTTGAAACGATGTCTCTTGAAGATCTGCTGCGGAGCAATGGACATCATCGTTCCTCGTTCATGCCCAACCTGGGGGCAATGTCTAATAATTGTCTAGAGCACTTCGCATCTCAGGGATCCCAAATCACAAGTGGAATTCTATAAAAAATGGATTAAAACACAGCTAAGGGAGGCGTCGCTTACCTGGAAAAAACGAGAACTGAAATGGTGCACTGGATCGTCCACAATCGTCGCCACAGGTTCGCATAGGAAAAACTCACTGTTGCTCTCCACAAGAGGTAAAAGGTAAAAGTAAATATTTTTTTACTATTTTTGTCATATTTATAACTTTTCAAGATCAAATTAGGTTTTGAAGCTTATTTTTCCAATATTTTATTATATTTTGTCGAAAAATGGGTTTTACGCTTGCTTTCTTGTGCAGTAACAGGTTCTCACGCGACTAGGATGATGATACGAGTTGTATTTTATACTTTTTCAGACTCGAGAAAAACACGAAAAGTCACTACTGGAGTCATCTTTCAGCTCTTTTCTGACTCTCTAAACATGAAAAGATTGTCGAGTCGCTTGTCGTTTTGATCTCGTTAAATTGGCTACGAAACGACATCTACCCAGTATACGTTTACCCCTTTTTCGGGCTGGGATAGATTATTTACGAAAAAGGAATACCCTAGCCTATCGCGACTAGGAGGTTTTCTCAGACACAGTTTTCTACTTTTCAGATCTGGAGAACTATCTACGAAAAGGGACTGTTGGAGTTTACTTTTCCGCTGTCTTTTCAGACTCTCTAAACATGAAAATATGCCGAGTTCTTCCTTTGTCAGACTCGTTAAAACCTGATGACATCGGATTCTGTCGTAATGGCGATACTCGAGTTCCTCCTTCCTAGGGCTCGTTAAATGTACTAGGTTGGATTTGTCCGAAGGACAAACTTATATCGCAAGCATATGTTATCCCCTTCAAGCTTGTTTTCAAAAATAATTGGGGTACTCGCCAAAAATGGTGGGGGAAAATGAAACCAGTATCATCATCGTGTCGGCAATATGTCGCTCTTGAACATGGCACTTGTCTGCGTTCGTGTCGGGTTGGGGACATCTCATCTCGTTTTCTGCTTGCCTCCATGAGTTTGGGTTATCCTTTTTGACCTCTCATCTGCTCTTTGCCTCGTCATCATGACCTCAGATCTTTTGATGTCAAATACTGCCAAATCCAGTGTCGTGCTGCCGATATGTTCAAGAGAAGTTGACCTCTGCAGTTTCAACCCTCCTCTGATTCTCATCTGATCCTGACTCACAAACATTATGTTCCTCTGTCTCGCGTCGATGATGTGGGAAACACTATGGCCCACCTTCGATCAAGGTCACTTCCTATCGACTTCAGCTCATTATCCAGGAAGTTGATCTAGAGACTCCCTTCAGGTACCTTGGAGCCTGCATGCCTCAATGGCAGGTTCTTCGCATTCGTCGCAAGGTTTTCATCATTGACCTTCGATCGAATGATTCTGCAGGTGTCCGACGCCAGCTCACTGTTCACATTCCGTGGATTGTACCTCTAGTACCTTGAGGGCCGTCGTCATTATTGGTGGTTCCTCTCGCATCTGTTAACGGCTTTCATCATTGGTTGGTAATCAGACGATGTTCTTGCATGTTCGACTTCAGCTCACTTATTCACATGCTTGGACCTGTACTCTGTTCGGGTCGAGATGGAGCACAAGACCCTGGGTTTTGTCTGATGGAATCCACGATGCAGATTTTTGTGCATTATCATGATTAGTTACATGACTCATTGATTGGATGGCTGCGACCATACCTGAGTCTACTTATTGATCCTGTCTGGATGGCTGCGTCAATACCTTGGATCCTAATTATTGTATACTCTATTATGGATGGCTGCGCCCATACCACATATCATGTATTTGAGATATCAGTTGTATTTGTCTACACAGGTTTTTCGACGGCAGTGTTTTCAGTTGGGCACGTTCTCATAAAGCATTTCACCCCCCTCTCTCTCTCGGGCCTCATGCTTTAAGGGGCATCTATTACACAGCAATTTGTCACCGTCCCTGCAATCCCCTGCCCCGCACATTGGAGGGCCTTTTCCGTGACCTGTGAGCAGTGACATAACCTGAAACCACTTTCATGGCATCCCTCTTGATAAGGACAATCATTCCTCTGAAGAAAGTTTCCTTCGAAAAACCCTAAAAACTGATCTTTTGGCCTTAGCGCGACTAGCCAGCTCAGCCCTCGCGCCAATGTGGAAAATCCACCAAAGAGGGTGCGCCAACTGGCGCTCTGTCCTAGTGTCTTGCCCGCGCCAAGCTTAGTAAGGATTGTTTTTTAAAAATAAATGGCAGAAGTTTGATTCCAACAAACTCCTGAATGAGTCTCTAAAATGAGTTGGGAGGTTTGGCTCCGGATCTCCATGTATGGGAGGTGGTTTTCCACCTATCATGGAAGCTTCCTTAAGGATAGGGCCAATCCCACAATTGTAGAGATCCCAACTCCCCTTCCACCATCTATATAAGCTTGCCATTTTCCATTAGCAAGCTAGTGCTAGTAATCCTAGAAGCAAGAGCTGAATCTGTAGCAAGGATACTATCGCTAGACAGCCTTTGAGAGCCAAGCCGAAGAGAGAGAGCTTTGTCCCGTTCTCGATGAGCTTCATTGAGACGTGCTTCGTTGTCGACCCCGCCAAAGGAAGATCCAGCGTCAGAGCTTTGGGTTGTATCTTTCCTTTGTTATTATTAATGATAAGCGACTTTGATTATGGTTTCATTCATGTGTCTTTGTCTTTGATGCAATGAATTACATCCTCTCTAACTGATGTATGGTTACAAGATTTAGATTCTATGCTGTGTATCGTTGTGTTTCTTCGCATGAGTGCAGGTGTCCGGATGGGTTAAGTGGAAGGATCGTGATCTGCCAAAGCGAAGGACGGGAAGCATCATCCTTTCTTCGACGACCATTGTGTAGGACCTGAGGTAGGCAACTCGTTATGTTTTGTCGTTTTTGTAACTAGGGACCTGCGTCACTGCGTGACTGATTGTTGCTAGACCCGATCTGGGCTAGTAGGGATCGCCTCTGTCCGCAGAGGGGATTTACCTCTCCAACAGACATAGAATCACATATTACTTTCTTAGCTCCTCAAATTTGCGGCTACAGAAATAATACACCCAGCCTCTCCACCATGAGTTGTTATAGAGATTCTGTCATCACTCTCATATCTTCATCATAGAGATATTGACACAACTGTTGTCATACATCATTATCATAGATGCACTGTCACAACTGTCATGGAGAAACTGTCAAGGCATTGTTATATCTGAAATTTCTGTCATGGATACACTTCATCTTGTTGAACTGCTCTCATCACCGAAATCACAGAGGGTCCAACTGAACCATCTGGAAAACCCAGAAATCAACAAACTATTATGTCTGAACTGCGAGGATACAGGCTCCTTTATATTTCCGCATTGGAGGAGGATTAGCGGAATTTAGGATTTCATTGACGCTTATTTTATGGACGTCAATAGCAGGAGAGAGATCCCATTGTGCCCGTATGTCAACATCAGATTGTGTGGGCCATTGAAATAACATATTTGTCGTAATAATCTAACCCATCCAATCCATGATATCTACGATATATGAAATCTACCGACAGAGATATAATGCGACAATGGAAATTTCACCATAGATCATATATGAGGATGTCGCTGCCTGAATAGAGAAGTAGTGTTACATTGTGCGAGTTCTAATAATACTGCATATATTAGTCAAGGGGTGTCACTCCGATAAGCGATGCAATGATCATTGATGCCAATTCATAATAAAGTGATGTTGTAATGAATAAAATAATATAAATAATGATTAATTAGTTAATTAGTAATTAGGTTGAAAGGGCATGTCTGATGAGACATGACCTTTCGTGAAGAGGCACCTGCCTAGGTATATAAGCAGGCCTCATTTGTAACATTAAATCATCTCATATCTCATCTCATTCTTCATACATTTTATATAATAATATTTGTATCCTTATGGATATTTTCATATTCCAAGTGTTCTGGAGTATTTAACTTGGGAAGGAACTTTGTTCGCTTCATTTGGTATCAGAGCAGTTCAATCTTCTAGCCGCTCATCACTGCACAGAGCTACGCTCCTCGGTCCAGGCCTTTGGCCATCAAAAATTCGTCAACATTGTTGTCGTCGAAGCGTTTCGCTACCAATCTTGGAGTTTCTCCATTAGGCCTTTGGCCATAATAAAAAATTGAAGAAACAAAAAGGGAAGAAATATATATAAAATATATATATATAAAATAAAAGAGAGAAGTAAAGTTAAAATAAAGGTGGAAATAAATTAAAAGGAAATAAAAACAATTTAAAAGAAAATAAATAAAAAATGGTTCTATATTATTGATAAAAAGTGCATGATAAAAAAACTATACGTAAGAGAAGGAAGAGTAGATAAGGTTGCTTTGATTCTTCTTTAAGTGGTTTACAAGCTCATGGTTTTAGAAGCCCATGGTAATTGGCCATGGTATTTTCAAGGTAAAATAAGAACAAAAGGAATAAAAAATCTCGTTGCGTGAACGGTAAGTTTACTTTTACGTGGAGAAAATTAACCGAGTCAAATACACATAAGTGGACATATATTTTATAGGTGAATATAGATGAATAGCCACGTTTCACCAGGGTTGTAACTTGTCAAAACTAGAAATTAAAAAAATTAATTGTTAAATATATATATATATATATATATATATATATATATATATATATATATATAAAACTAGAATTTACTTAGTCAAAGAACTCATCACTAAAGGAAGACTATATAAATGAATTAATTTTCAAAAAAAAAAAAGGAAAAATATTATTAAGGATTTCTTAAAATATTAAGGAATCATTATTAAAGTTGGAAGGTATATAAAAGGAAAAAGAGGTTATTAAAAGTTTAAGTCTTGGAAAAGTGGAAAAGGAGATAAATCATTATATTCTAAAGATTTTATTTAAAAAAGGAATATATACATATATAAAAGAATTTAAGCCTCTTTTAAAAAAAGAATATTAGTGAAGGATTCATTACCAAAGATTGAAGGAATAATAATAAAGGATATTGGAAAGAATAATTAAGCTTGAGGGTTTATTAAAGAGAAATAATTATATTTTATTATAAATATTAGGAAGGGTCACCCTTAAAAACCCGAAGTTTATCTTGACTCAAGCAAAATGGCACTTAATTCATAATTGAAGAAAGGGAGATTTTTAGAAACCATACACATCGACGGTAAAGTGCTATTTAAAATTAAAGGAATCCTCGTAGGAAAAGATGTCACTATTGCTATATCACCAGCTGAAGAGAAAAATTATATAAACCCTAAAATTGCCAACCAGTTGGTGTGATTCCTGAGTCAAATATAATCGAAAAGTTGAATTTTTTGACAAGAAAAAATATGACATCAAAAGTCTACAACTAAATATTGGGGATTATACTTTTATCTCTCAATTTACCGTGAAAACCTTACTTTTCGATAATAGTGATATTGTATTGAGTTCACCATGGATGGAAACACTAGGTTCATTTATCCTTAACACAAAAAATAAGTTTTTAACATTCTCTTACAAAAAGAAGAAAATAACGCTACAGGACATTAACTTAAAGCCAAATTTAGTGATGCCTGAAGACATTCAAGAAATTTCAAAAGTAATTTTGCAAGAAGGTAAAAAGGTGATCCAAAATATGCAAAAGGAAATTGATAAAATCACAACTAACAAGAATGAAAAAGTTGCTCGCCTCAAGGACCACAATGATAAATTACTAATGCAAATTAAGAAGCTAGAGAAAGACAAGAAATCGTTGGAAAACAAGGTGCAACTTGTCGAAAATGAAGCATCGAAATCTTCAAATGTAGAAGTTCAAGTTGCAGAAAAAACGAACATTGATCCAGTAAATTTCACAACTCAAGAAGAAAACAAGCAAGTTGCAGAAAATATAAACTTAGATGTTACAGTTCAAACGAGGAACAGTCTAAGTGAAGGTTATGTAACCAACTCAATAACATCCTCGCCAGAAGAAAATCAAAAAAGTCAAACCAAAAAAGTTCCCTATCAACATCCAAATCACGAGAGCAGACAATTCGACCAAGCTATGTATTTAGAACAGAAACAAGTTGATATTCCGAAGAATGCTAATGTCGGTGCAATCCACTCAGGTGATAACAAGTCGCCACAATTTTCCAGTCATCGCAAGAGTCCACAGAAGATTGATTTAGGATGGTCCGATCCATTCTCAGTGTGACAGTTTTGTTTGTCACTTAGAGGATCATATCAACTTGTATCGACAAGGATGACTGCCTCGAGACGAGGAGATGTTCGTAGCAAGAAAAGAAATCGAGGCCTTTCATCAACAAGCTTTGAGGACAAAGCTTTTTGAGGAGGAAGGCAATGTAATGAATAAAATAATATAAATAATGATTAATTAGTTAATTAGTAATTAGGTTGAAAGGGTATGTCTAATGAAACATGACCTTTCATGAAGAAGCACCTGCCTAGGTATATAAGCAGGCCTCATTTGTAACATTCAATCATCTCATATCTCATCTCATTCTTCATACATTTTATATAATCATATTTGTATCCTTATGGATATTTTCATATTCCAAGTGTTCTGGAGTATTTAACTTGGGAAGGAACTTTGTTCGCTTCAGACGCAATACCCGAATATGATAAAGATATGTGATGAGCCAGATATTCGAGTCAATAAATATATATATGAATGTTACTGCAAAGATAAATTTTGTCTTTGCTGAAAACAAAACCCGAGCTAGAGATTGCTTGCGAGCCATGGATATGTACTATAATAAAGTTAATACACAGAACCGAGCCATTGTACGTCCGATCAAAGTGTTGATTAAGAGGTGGGAGGTTCAGACCTCCATACGCTTCTTCATAGTACAGACTAACTTGCCTGGCGACCTTGGAACAAAGGGAATTGGGCTTGCCATCAGAGATAACCTTCTTGAAGAAGCATTCATGAGCCTGCGCAAGCATAAGCCTCTCGAGCATACCCGCGCATTCGAAGGAGACATCCAAGGTAGACTGCCCTACAGAAGCCTTCATGGAGATATTGTCCCTCAGTAAAGCAAACGCCCCAGCCACTGCCTGGAACGCATTGCAAGCCTACTTGAGCCCATTGGCAGTGGTTCGATCCGCGGCAAGGGCGATCTGGGTTTGAATTGCAGCCAAATTGAAGACCACAGTAGCTTTCTCCAAGTGGATGTTCTGCTGCGAGACCTTCTTGTTATGTTTGAAGGTGTCGTACCAGGTGAAGGTCAGAGTGTGCACATGTTCCTTCTCACTAGAGATGGGGAACCTCGATTCCATAATGCATAGGGCCTTGTAGTAATTCTGCAAGAGATCGCGATGGGATTCCAGCGAGTCCAAGGCCTTCTCCACATCGTTGCGCATCTGTTTCACAGTCTCGAGGTCGTCTTCTATGTTCTGCGCCTCACGCTCGGAGTAGTGGATGACGATGTACTGCCTCAGGGGCCTGTACAGATCGATCGAAACCGTTTTCTTCTCGTGGATCACCAACATCACGTTCACCGCCATCGTTGGTGCGCCCATTGGAAGAGTAGGACCAGGCCCACAGATCGATGGACGAACGGACAAGCAATTGAGGTAGACGAGTAGATAGGTCCAGGGTTGGAATTCAGTTCTGGTTTTATTTGATGAGGAGAATCATGGAAGTCAGGGGAAATGAATTGGGCGTGTGACTTTGGGCATAGGCTACCCTTACGCTCCCTTCAACACTTCAAAAATGCATGCTTAAATCTACACGCTGACACTTGTTGTGGTGGTATGGCCTATGGCCTACCACACAGCTTTTCAGAGGCTAACAACACCCTTAATCGCCCTTAGAATAACCCACATCTCGCTACCCTAGATAGTTGGGCATTGTCTTCTCCTAGCTCTAATACCATGTTAATTTTCCATCCATGTTCTATGCTTAGATGCAAATACACTTTAATCTTCTAGGGCATAAGTAAAGTAAGATGCAGATAAAACATACCAAGAGATCGATGGAAGACAAGCCAAAAAAACGGAGATAAAGAATGGTGTCGTTAAGGCGATCAGCAAGATGCTTCAACCAGCAAAGCCTTCATAAGGTCAGCCAGCCACATGTGTCACACAACCCCAAGACGATTCATCAAGAATAATCCACGAAGACACTGCACCAAGAAGCCCTAAACGCAGAAGCAAAAATGTTGCTCCATCACCATCCAAGAGAGAAGAAAATGCCTCCACAAAAAATGTGTGTATAATGAACTCTAAGTCTCTCCAATATATAGACATCTTTGGGGGTGTGTGACACATCTCTAGTGCATGTGGGATAAATCAGGCCAACCTTGCACATGTGGAATAAATTCGAAATACATGTTCTGCTCATCCGATCAAGATGATCTTTAGATTGATCTTGCACCTCTCTGAAAGAGAAACCCAATAAAAATATTGGCATCATTATCTGAGCATCACATCATGGAGTTTGGACCTACTTTTCCAAAATTAACACTTCAGAAAACTAGGAGGCCCATGATCTATTGACAATTCTGACTTGGGTTGAAAATTCTACATGTGTGATCTTTCCATTTTTTCAAACTTATTCTGAATCACAGTCATTTGATTAGAATGCTTAACCTTTATAGCACTGATTTTCTTTGCATGACTCTCTTCAACAGTCAACAACCTATGTTGAAGAGACATTTGACCGGTTTCCATGTCTTTTATCATTTTATCATTATTCGCTTTCATGCCCATGAAGCAATCATGCATATAGTTCATTTCTTTCTCATGATTTGCTTCCAAGGTGATCAAATGATTCTGCATGGTGGTCATCTGATTAGAGTGATTAAATTCTATGATTGCCATTTCTTTAATATGTTTTTCTTCCATGGCAGTCATTTAATTGGAGATATTGAATTCCATGATCATGATCTTTTCACTTGTTCTGTATGGAATCAATTTCCCTGGTATGATCAGTTGTTAATCTTGCTTGGTTAAGTTCCATATCCTTAATAAATTGAGTTTGAGTAATCTTTGTATTCTTGATCACTTGAGCTTGATTCAATGGTATATATTTAACCATCTGAATCAATTCCTTAACAAGATGTTTATCGTTGTCAACACAGATTTGACAACTTATTTTTGCTTCACCGCTATCATGGATCTGTCTTGCCATGGTACAAGTGGATTCATCCAGAGAATTGTCTTGAAATCTTTTGTTGATAGTTGAGCTCTCTACAAAATCACTTTCATTCTTTTGCGTAGTACTGGTGGCACAAAGCAAGCCACCTTGTTTCATATATCTATCTTTAAAAGCATTGATGATGTACTGTAAATAATAAAAAGACTCCTCAGGGCAATTTCGAAACCAATCCATAGCATCACCTTTTAAGGAATAGCCAAAGAGATGTATCTTGACATCTTCATGATTATATTGTGTAGAGCTACAAAATATTGTGAGACAACAATTAAACTTTAAGATATGCTTTGCAGCAGTGATTGAATCACCACTCGAGAACAAATGCAACTCGTGAATGGCATCTTTTGGCACGTCATCAAGGGTATGATCCATGATGACTTGCTTAAAGGTCAAGTGCATGTTAGAGAGAGATCCCTGTTCAAGAAAAATAAAGAGGTCCACAAGAATCGAGTTTCTTAGCAGAAACTGCTACTTGGATGAATAACTATCCTATATGCAATGCAGATCCTAAGACTAATGTGAAATGCAAGAATCTTCTTGGTTAATTTTAATTAAATGCTTATTCTAAGTTTAGACCCTTCGATCCTTTCTATATTGACCCTGATTTTGTAGTAAGTAGCAGAGAAAAGTTAAGGTGAAGCACACTAAGGTGTGATTAACAATACCTCTCCTAAAAATCTAACATAGTCGGTGCCTCTGGCACTGCAGAGAGATGTGACTCTAACGACTGCAAGGTCACCGTTTTAAGTACTACTAAAACCAGGCTTCTCAAGCAAAGATGGATGGGTACCTATCTTTCTATCAACCAAACTTATGCTTGGAAGTAAATTTTAAATATGCAAGGCTAACTTAATATGCAAATACATGAGAATTAGGAGGCAATTTAGCGAAATGTGATGTTAAAACCCAAAGCTCTTAGATTACAAATTATCTGATTTAGCCACTAAGTACTTAAGTGAAAATGTCGATTATGAAGATGCCAAAAATTACTCAATTAAAAGATATACAATTTGTCACAGATCCACAATAGAGAATTCAATAAAGATATTGATCACACTTACTTGAAAATTTTCCCAAACTTAAATATTCAATAAAGATTTGATAATTCAAGTAAATGAAACAAGAGTTACTTAAACAATAGGCGATTTTAATCGATAGCGAACATTTAAAAATCTTGTGCCAATGATCATCAAACGCAGCTAAAGCATATGAAATTAACTAGCACTTAAATCTAAATCATTAATCTTCAAGAAATACCATGAAATTTCGAGGTTAAATAAACACTTCGTCAAGAAATTTATGGGTTAAATGATCTTCGAAAATAATGCAAATCCAATAAAAATTCTTATTTTTCTCCTATAGTCAAACTTAAGATATTTAAAAAATTGAATGGTGTAAACTATAAGAACTCTTCCACAATTAAATATATTGTGAAGCCCAGAATTTTTATCATTTAAATGGCCCAAAACCCCAATGTCCCAAAAATTTTAAGTATCATACAAAAGAATTGAAAGAATTTAAAAGAAAAGAAAATTTTGAATAATGTTAAAAGCTAATGATTTTTTTTCTTTTTAGTTAATTTGAAAGTTAGAAAAAAGGGGTCGATTTTAAATGAGGGCTCAAATCCCTAACTAACTAAAAGAAAGAAAAAAATAATAATTACAAAGTTTAGGAGTTTATAAAAAACAAATCTAACTAAAGCAGGCCACCAAAAAATCGAACTTTACAAAACTTTAACAAAAAATGAAATGTTATTGTTTACGCTTTGATTTAGGTTTAGTGAAGTCGAGAAGGCCAAAGCGTGAGGCCAAGGGAGAAAACCACATACGAGGGGAGATGGTGGCGAGACCGGATGGAGAAAGTGCAAGGGCAACGACGAAATGAGCTTGCAGGCAAAGGATAGCAGCATGCGGAGGAAGGGAAAGAGACAGTGGGTAGCGTAGGGTTAAGGCTGGAGCACGAGCAGCAAGCACGCAGCAAGGAGAGGGGAGCACATATGAGAAAGGGAGCTCGGGCTGGGGACTACGTGAGAGCAAATGGAAGGAGGGCGCGGAGAGCAGCTTGAGGAAGCTGTCGCGGGTAAGGTAGGAGTTGCAGGGAAATGGAGCTCGAGGAGGAGGGCAGCAAAGCCGCAGGGAGGAGATCTGCGGGAATGGCAGCGACGGGGACGCAACAGAAGAGGACAGGGCTATGAATGAGGCACGGATCTGCAGAGACACCGTCGAGGAAGAGATGACGGAAAGCGGTTAGGGAAATGCAGACCTAGAGAGGAGAAAAACGCAAAGAAAGGCAAAGATGGTGCACAAAAGGAAAAAACGCAGCAGAGGAGTGCAGGCACAACCGGTGCACATTTAAAAAATTTCGAAAATTTTCCTTTGCCCAGTAATTTATTTCACCCAATAAACTCGGATTCAAAAAATTTAACCGAATGTTCCTCCAAAAATTATGATCCTGAGATCAGATCTTACCCTCCAGGGCCTAGATCTGTCTCAAATCTTTAAAAAAAAAATTTGAAAACCCCTCAAATATCACCAGCACAAACCAGAAACCCAACACATATACAAAAATCGAAAATGAAACCCTGATCCGGAGTTGGAAAATCAAAATCTAAAAGAAAGTTTGAAAATACACACAATTAAAATTACATAACTATACAATATATCTACAGATCTATGCACAATAGTTGCATATTTATCAGATTTGAGGAGTGTAAGATCGACTTCGCTCCCAGATCTAAAGGTCTAAGGCTCTTACCAGCCGGATCTAACTTTAAATTCGATAAATAAAAGTTAAAATATATATATATAGGCACAAGCTCTAGAAAACCCTACAAGAAGAGAACTTAAGATAAGCATGGTGAATTAGATCCGGAGGGCTCTTCAGATCTTATTTCCTTGGAAGTCAGTTGGTCCAGCCGAGGACTTCCTCAAACGCCCAATTCTAAATCCGGGAGATTTCTGCACACTTAAAGTTCAACTGTTAAATCAATAGAGAAAAAAGATTAAAAAAAAAATTCAAGAATTAGAGATACCTGCTAATTCAATCCAATTAAAATTCTTATCCTAAATCCAGTAACCTAAGTAAGATACTTGTGCAATAGATTGCTCTACAAGAGTTATTAATCAAAAATTCATTAAAATAATTGCCGACAGAATATTAAGAACAAGATTACCATAAAATGTTGAAGAGGAACACCATCATTAAGTAAAAATCCAAAGACTGCGTTTGTATTATTCCAGAAAATAGTACAAGACAGCTTCAAGAGCTAGTACACGATCTAAAAGATCGGATCATCCAAAACATTGACACTGACCTCTAATTTATAGATAAATTCTCCAACGGCTAGTTTGTTTGATCCCTGTCAAAATAATCTCGATCGTCAAAAAGGATTTGATTATCTTTTAATCTCGTCCATCGAAATTTTTATTTTTTTTTGAGAAATTTCGAAATTTTCATTTAATTCCTTTTTAATTAACTTAAAAATAATAATTTTGAGTTAATTACCTCAAAAATTTGACTTTGACTTAACTACCAAGGCCCAAGGGTTCAAAATTTCTCAAAATTTTCAATATTCCCTTGGCCTGGGCCCTTTAAAAATTTATTTTTAGAAACCCAGAATTTTTCCTTTGAAGAATTTAAATTTACCTAGGATATAAAATTAATTAATAATTTGGCTAGAAATTTTAATTAATTGACTTATGAGGGGATTAATTATTTTTCCAACCCTCTTTACATAAGATTAATACATTAAACCCACGAGGGGGAATACCCATTCGTAAAAGACCATCAATAATCTACCCAATTCTGCGACTAAAAAATATGACCTAGTAGACCCTGCAAACTATAATAAAATGATCTAGCCAATTAGCTAGGATCATTCCCTAATTACTTTTACAAAGAGTCGATAAAAAACACTATAACTCACTTAATATCTTGACGACAAAATCCACCCTCGCTTTGGGGTGACGATGGAGGAGAAAAAATTTGTCGATCATGTGTCTAGAGACACAGATGAACCAGTGAGACGAAAAACCTCCTAGGATAGAAATCGCCACCAAAATAATAGGTTTACCTAGGTTGTTACATACATGATGGTCTTACTAGGATCATTTACATTATAAACATGCAGAATGGATTTACATATTTTACAAAACTGTCGACTGAATGATGAAATCTGAATGGCATGAACACTCGAACATGATAGTTCCCTTTTGCGAAAAAAGGGGTGTACTGCTATGGGGTCGTTGACACGGAGTGGTCAACATATTGCTCTACTTGGGGACACGTTGCTTCATCGGAGGAATGTGAGAATCCAGAATCATCCAAGCAACACACCAGATTATATAAGTAGTGCCCATCCAAAATTCATCATATAACATTAAGCACATGAAAATAGAATCTCTTCATTTATTAACTATTCTACTAACATGAAATGTAAATCTACTACAAAATGAAATGTTGAAATAACAAGGTGTAGAGTTAGAAATACAACATAAAGGATGCCCTGTGGCATCAAATGTGTTCAATATAGTGCAGACTGAGCATTTTCCTGCTTTCAGGAAAATATGTGGGTTGTTTTTCAAATGTTCCATGTCCCGTCCTGCATACGGTAGGACTTTGTCTTATCCGAAAATCTAGCTGCTCGCGACCATCAGATGCATCAAATAGCTTCCTTATGATGATGTGGAACATTGTGCTTGAGAACTTTCAGACGAAGTATTCAAGATATGTGTGACATGTCTCTCTTCATTCTACGTCTGCTCTGTCAAGGGTGATGGATTAACTTTACATGTATTAACCTGATTCCCTTCAGTTTTCCTTTTATCTGGGTCACTCTCAATCAACCACTTTTCAATGAAAGAAATGGTCTCCTCATAATAGGATGGAGCTTGCTTCAGCAAACTGGGAGGCCTATAATCTGTTGACAATTCTGACTTGGATTGGAAATTCTGTGTGTGGTCTTTCCATTTTTTCCAACTTATTCTGAATAACATGCATTTGATTAGAATGCTTAACCTTTATAGCACTGATTTTCTTTGCATGACTCTCTTCAACAGTCGACAACCTATGTTGAAGAGCATTGACGATGTACTGTAAAGAATAAAAAGACTCCTGAGGACAATTTTGAAACCAATCCATAGCATCACCTTTTAAGGAATAGCCAAAGAAATGTATCTTGACATCTTCATTATTATATTGTGCAGAGCTACAAAATATTGTGATACAACGATTAAACTTTAAGATAAGATTTGCAACAGTGATTGAATCACCACCCGAGAACAAAGGCAATTGATGAATGGCCTTTTCTGGCATGTCATGAAGGGCATCATCCATGATGACTTTCTTAAAGGCCAAATGGATGTTAGAGAGAGAGATCATTGTTCAAGAAAAATCAAGAGGTCCACAAGAAGCGAGCTTCTTATTCGAAATTCTAAAACCAAAAATTTAGTCGAGAGAAACAGATGGATATCAGGGAGGGATTCTTGTCTGGGAGTAAATGGATGAATAAGTAGAGTCGCCACCCAAACAAGAAACCAACCGAAATGTCCAAGTGCTAAAGGTGCAAATAGAGAACATGAAAGGATTAGTGAGATGACGAAAAATACGACGATGAAAAGATGAAGAGATGAAATGGTGCCAGAAAATGTTATACCGTGTGACGGGCTAATGAATGGCGAAAAAGATTATAAGATTAGAAAATGTAGTAGAAGTGCCGAGAACAAGATGTTCCCCGACAACGGCGCCAAAAAATGTTGTCGCACAGAATGTCTATGCACCGCGACAATGGCTCAAATCGGGGGATGTCACCCTGATCTCCAATCTCTCTACTTAAGCTCTCTCCCTACAGCAGACCAAGGAGGGTAGACCCTATGGAAATGGAATGAAGGAGAACTAGTTGATCATAAATAGCAAACATTTAAAAATCCCACGCCAATTATCATCAAACTCAGTTGAAGCATATGAAAGTAACTAGCACTTAAATCTCAATTATTAATCATCAAGAAATACCATGAAATTTCAATGCTAAATAAACACTTCGTCAAGCAATTTATGGATTAGATGATCTTCTAAAATAATGCAAATCCAATAAAAATTCTTATTTTTCTCCTATAGTCAAACTCAATTTTTGAAAATCGCGATCGGGATTAAATCGACGAGGGGAAAAAATCGAAAAAAATCGTAAAAATCGGGAAAAAATCGGCACATACAAAAATATTCATTTTTTTTCAATTTTTTTAATATCTTAAGCACCCACAACATAAAATAAATGCATTGACACATAAATATGAAAAAAAAACTAATATATAAGACGTGTAATATCATGTCTAGTGCTACATCACACATAATAGTGAATCATGTCCTGAATACTAAGTCCTGAGTCTCAACTCAACCTCACAATATCAACAAAAAATATAATAATGTATCTCATATCATGAGTCATAATGTTATATACAAAGGAATGCACCAAATAACCTATACTACTGATTTCCTCTGCCCCTCTTGCGAGAAAATGTAACAGCTTTCCCTCTAGACGAAGAAGCTGGCAGGGCTGGCAATGGATTCTGTTGTGCTCCAGATCCTGAAGCACCAGGAGCTAAAGGAGGCAGACCACGTCCTCTACCGGTAGCAAGGGTAGGTGGTGTCACCTCCTCCTCCTCATGAAACTCATCATTGATTCATCGCTACTAGAAATGAGATCATCAACAAGAGATACATAAACATCATCTAGCTCAAAGTCTTCAGACTTGGATTGCTCAACCTTATAACATGATAGAAATTGAAAAAGTTTAACATGCCTAACCAATGATTTTGGTTTGAGTGAAGGGTTCATCTCCTCAACCTTAAAATGCGGTAGAAAAAGGTTAACATGCCTAACCAGTTGTTTTCCTTTGAGTGAAGGGTACATTCTTGTTAAGGCCACGGTAGGGGAGTTCAACAATCAATACCACCAACATCAACAAAGTTCAACAATTAATGCCACCAACATCAAGGTTCTCAAAGGACTTCATACTCTTGATCAAATGCCAATCTCATACCCTTACACATAATAGAATCAAATGGAAACAATGCAAATCCCCAAACCATGAAACCCTGAAAACCATCAAGTCTGCTGAATTTTGAGTGAAATCTAAAATTCTAGTTTCTCCATATGAAATCCAATGAGGTTAAAACCACTCTTAAACATCCTGAGTCATTTCATGGTAATGTTAAAAAATTTTACTTTAAGAATTTAACATTACCATTAACTGCCAACAGGGTCTGTCAGCTAAAATGACAAAAAAAAATCGATTTTTGAACTTATAGGGTTGTTGTTTGATGGGCCCACGATTTTTTCCCGATTAGTGATTTTTTCAAAAAATCGTGCAAAACATCGCCGATTTAATCGTTTTGTCGAAAAAATCGCGATTTAATCGCGATGTTCAAACCCATGGTCAAACTTACGATATTTAAAAAATTGAATGGTGTCAACTATAAAAACTCTTCCACAATTAAATATTTTGTGAAGCCTAGAATTTTTATCAATTAAATAACACAAAACCCCAATGTCCCAAAAAATTGAAGTATCATACAAACGAAGTGAAAGAATTTAAAAGAAAAGAACATTTTGATTAATGTTAAAAGCTAAAGATTTTTTTATTTTTTTTATTTTTTAGTTAATTTGAAAGTTAGATAAAAGGGATCGATTTTAAATGAGGGCTCAAATCCCTAAATAACTAAAAAATTGAAAATTTTAATTACAAAGTTAATAAAAAAATTTATTTTGAGTTTTTTAAGAAAAATTTACAAAGTTTAGGAGTTCATAAAAATAAATCTAACTAAAGCAAGCCCCCAAAAAATTGAACTTTACAAAACTTTAACAAAAAAATAAAATGTTATTGTTTGTGCTTTGATTTAGGTTTAGTGAAGTTGAGAAGGACAAAGCTTGAAGCCAAGCGAGAAAACCACATAAGAGGGGAGATGGAGGCGGGAGCGGATGGAGAAAGCTCAAGGGCAGCAAGGAAATGAGCTTGTAGCAGAGGATAGCAATACGCAGAGGGAGCGCGGAAGGGAAAGAGGCAGTGGGTAGCATAGGGTTAAGGCTGGAGCACAAGGAGCAAGCACGCAGCAAGGAGAGGGAAGCACACAGGAGAAAGGGAGCTCGGGGTAGGGACTGCGTGAGAGCAAATGGAAGGAGGATGTGGAGAGCAGCATGAGGAAGCTGTCACAGGTAAGGTAGGAGCTGCAGGGAAATGGAGCTCGAGGAGGAGGGCAGCAATGCCGCAAGGAGGAGAGTTGTGGGAATGGCAACAATGGGGACGCAGCAGAAGAGGACAGGGCCACGAATGTGGGACGGATCTGCAAAGATACCATCGAGGAAGAGATGAAGGAAAGCGGCTATGGAAATGCAAACCTGGAGATGAGAAAAATGCAAAGAAAGGCAGAGATGGTGCACAAAAGGAAACAATGCAGCAGAGGAATGCAGGCACAACTAGTGCACATT
This sequence comes from Pinus albicaulis, assembly GCA_034641835.2. Classification (NCBI taxonomy): domain Eukaryota; kingdom Viridiplantae; phylum Streptophyta; class Pinopsida; order Pinales; family Pinaceae; genus Pinus; species Pinus albicaulis. The sequence goes on along the minus strand of CM076580.1, from coordinate 912,281,148 downwards.
TAAAAAAAATTGAAATTTTTCCTTTGCCTAGTAATTTATTTCACCCAATAAACTCAAATTCAAAAAATTTAACTGAATGTTCCTTCAAAAATTATGATCCTAAGATCAAATCTTACCCTCCAAGGCCTAGATCTGTCTCAGATCTAAAAAAAAAATCTCTAAAAGCCCTCAAATATCACCTGCACAAAACAAAAACAAGAAAACCTAGAACCCAACACATATATAAAAATCGAAAATGAAACCCCGATCCCGATTTAGAAAATTAAAATCTAAAAGAAATTCTGAAGATACACACAATTAAAATTACAAAACTATACAATATAACTACAAATCTATGCACTGTAGTTGCAGATCTGTCAGATCTGAGTGTAAGTCCGACTTTGCTCCTAGATCTGAAGATCTAAGGCACTTACTAGCCAGATCTAACTTTAAATTTGATAAATAAAAGTTAAGATGGATTTTTTTTTATTTAAGCACAAGCTCTAGAAAACCCTGTAAGAAGAGAACTTAAGATACGCTTGGGGATATGATTCGGAGGGCCCTTCAGATCTTATTTCCTTGTGAATCAGTTGGTCCAGCCGAGTACTTCCCCAAATGCCCAATTATAAATTAGAGAGATTTCTGCACACTTAAAGTTAAACTGTTAAATCAATAGAGAAATAAGATTTTTTTTTAAAATCAAGAATTAGAGATACCTGCTAATTCAATCCAATTAAAATTCTTCCAAAATCCAGTAACCTAAGCAAGATATGTTGATTTTTGGGGTAGCATCGGATGTGCTCTAGCTCCAAAATTGTGTGGAAAGGCTAGAACACATGAGATCTACAAGACCCAGAAATCGTTTGGAGGAATTCCACCTGGAGCTTAAGTTATTCAAATAATTAATTATTTTAATGGGGACCTTAAGTCTAAACTTAGGGAAATTAAATAATTAAAGTGAATTAATTTAACAAGTGGGTGAGAATGTTCTAAGTGACGAAGATCAAGTCTTTTCTAATCTTAGTCGTCGATTAGAGATTAGATCACGGTCGTTGATTCATCTACAGGAAAATCATTAAAGGAAGGTTGGGGATCAGTTGGAGAACACACACAAAGACTGAATTTAGAGATAGAATTCTTCTGACGAAGCAGTGCTCAGACGAAGATCAGATCTGAGTAATTCAGTGCGTGAGGTGCAGTTCGACAGCGGGATTTTCATCCAAGGCCGAGAATACAATAGTAGAGAGGAAATCAGCACCAGGATGGACAACGCAGCTTAGAGAGCGTGACGCAAAGCCAGAGAGGGTGACACAATCACTTGAGCAGTTGCGTTGGGGTTTTTGTGGGGCAGATCGGGCAGCCATCCAACAGATCGATTTCTGAGCTGGGAAGGCTCACAGAGAGGGTGACACAACCACTAGGAAAGGCAACGCAGTCTCAGCGCAGAGCTAGTTGCAGCCACTGTTGCGCAACACTAGGGACTACCCAGTCACCTGTGAGGTTTCTTCATTCTGCCGCTAGATCCGTCAAAATATCTGTCTCCGGATAGGGGTACTTCTACCAAGGATTTTCTCTGTTGTTTGAGCCAGATTTGGCACCCTAGATTGTATTCAGAAATCTGCATAATAATATAAACCCTCAGAACAGTTGCACCGGTTTTCTTGCATTGGGTTTTTCCAGGGACATTTGTCCGAAAATTTTGTGAGTCCTTTCTCTGGTTGTTCCTCTTATTTTTCAGTACCTGATCTATATAATTGCGTAGGTTGCAACGTGTTTGCATTAGTATTTTTACTTAATATTCAAAAAAATAACTTGTAATTTAAATAAGGCAAGTAGATAACGCAAATCATATTTATTGGAGTAGGATTTCTGGTGTAGATTCAGAAATTTTCATATGGTATCAAAGATGTTGCAGATCAAGTAGAGTTGAAGCCATCAGTGAAGATACGAAGGGAATTTTTTTTGCAGGAAAGCAGTTGTTCCGAGTGACAGCGCAGATCTAGAAGAAGCAAGGAAGGGTGACGCAATCACTAGAGGGGCTCACACAGAGCCTACGGCAGCCAGCTAGGGTGACGTTGTAGTTACGCAGAGGTAGTGTTTGTTGGGCCAACGCAGAGGTTTTGAGCCTCCATCTTTCTGATTGTCGTGGCTGGAAGAGCAGTTCGTTTTTCTTCAGGAGTTGCTGGTGGGGCATTGTTTATGTTGGTGCAGAACAGTGTCTAGTGTGGTTGTGGCAAAGTAGGGGGAATAGTGCCTCAGAAGACTTATTGCCAAGAAGTCTAGATCCAGTGTTGATCGGCAGTAAAGAGTGATCGGAGAGGATTGATTCGACATTAGTTGGTAGAAGGCTTTTCGTAAAGGAAATCGAGTCTAAGAGGGAGCTTGTTCCTTAGAGGGTTTCTAGCGACAAAGAAACCCAAATCCAAGTTTTGCTGGGGCTGCAGCAAAAGAGGGTGAAGATAACCAGTTCGACATTTTTTTAGCAGAGATGGTTGCACATGGACTGAGGGATCAGGAAAGGTTGGATGGAGCTTCCAACTTTGTCATCTGGAAAGCCAAGATCCTGTCAGTGTTGGATGATCATCGCATCAAGGATCATGTCTTGCATGCAGTTGTTGCTCCTGTTGATGTTGATCCATTCAAGAAGTACGAGGAGGTTCAAGCGAAGGCAAAACACTTGATCATGGACGGAGTCAAGGATCATGTGATCCCACATATTTCCGAGAAGAACACGGCAAAGGAAATGTGGACTTCCTTGACCTCGATGTACCAGGGAGCCTTCATCTAGCGGAGGATGTTGCTTGAGAATCAGCTGAGACTGTTTCAGATGCAGAAAGGAGAGGAAATTGACCCCTTCCTTATCAGATTATGAGAGATCCGAGATTAGCTGGCTTTCGTAGGGGCTACACCAGATGATGGACTTATGGTCAGGACTGCCCTAAATGCAGTCACGGAACACTGGGAAACCTTTGTCCAAGGTATTTTGGGCAAATCAGTTCTTCCAAACTAGGAGGATATGTGGGAAGCTCTTCGACAAGAAGAGATCAGAAGGTTGACCAAGGCGAGAAGCAGCAATACGGGGATCAAGATCAAGGAGGAAGAGGAAGATGTAGCTCTCGCATCTAAGGGACAACATGGGCAGCAGAGAAGGAAGAAGAAGGACCTCTCGAAATTCAAATGCTTCAGGTGTGGTGAATTGGGACATTTCACCACACAATGCCCTCAGAAGAAGAAGGGCAAAGAAGATTATGATTCGAAGGTTGTTGCAGCAAAGGACGATGATGGGGATGATGACAATGTTGCCATGAGTGCTCATGTGCCTCGAGAGAAGAGGTGGGGCGACATAGATCTGTAGTTCTTTTGAACTTCAGTGGAGGAGTGTAGGATCTTTGAGGTGCCCAAACTCTTGAATCACATACAAGCTATGGGAGCCCTTAATGACAGTAGCAGGATGACTGGAGTCAGATGGTGTGAGGATGGAGCAACAATGGCAATGCAAGGACATTGAAGACTGAAGCAGCGCAGAGCAGAGGCAGCAGCAATGTAGCAGCAGCAGTGCAGTGGTTGATGGACTTAAACAACACAGTGCAGAGCAGTAGCAGCGCAGAGCATCAAAGGGTCAGCGCAGAATTAGCAGTGGAGGGAGCTTCACCATTCAAATGCATCTAGACTTACTTGTATGTCAAGTTTTTGGGTGGATTTTCAGTTTCTTAACTCTCAGCAACTGAGTTGCACTGCAGCAGTTAGCAATGGCAATGTTATGGGCAGCATGATGCAGCATTTGAGAGGGAGTTGTAGTACAAATGAGGCAGTGACAAGTAGCAGTGTCATAGGCAGCAGTACAGAAGGCAACAGCGCAGTAGATGAGAGGTTGCAGGTAAGCATCAGCAGCGTAGAGGACCGATGTCGTGGATCAAGGTGATGCTTCTAGTATTGAAGTATTGCTACAGCACATTCCTCGCTAAGAGCGAGTGTTGATTTTTGGGGTAGCATCACATGTGCTCTAGCTCCAAAATTGTGTGGAGGGGCTAGAACACATGAGATCTCCAAGACCCAGAAATCGTTTGGAGAAATTCCACCCGGAGCTTAAGCTATTCAAATAATTAATTATTTTAATGGGGACACAGTCTAAACTTTAGGAAATTAAATAATTGAAGTGAACTAATTTAACATGTAGGTGAGATGTTCTAAGTGACAAAGATCAAGTCTTTTCTAATCTTAGCCATCGATTAGAGATTAGATCACGGCCGTTGATTCATCAACAGGAAAAGTATTAAAGAAAAGCTTGGGATCAGCGGGAGAACACACACAAAGACTGAATTTAGAGATCGAATTCTTCTGATGGAGCAGTGCTTGAATGAAGATCAGATCTAAGTAATTCAGTGCAGTGAGGGGCAGTTTGGCAGCGAGATTTTCATCCAAGGCCGAGAATACAACAACAAAGAGGCAGATCAACACCAGGAAGGACAATGCAACTCAAAGAGGGTGACGCACAGCCAGCAGGGCTCACGCAGGAGTGATGCAGAGCCAGAGAGGGTGACGCAGTCACTTGAGCAGCTGTGTTGGGGTTTCTGTGCGGCAGATCGGGCAACCATCCAGCAGATCGATTTATGAGCCAAGAAGGCTCACGGAGAGGGTGACGCGGCCACTAGAAGAGGTGACACAGTCTCCGCACAGAGCTAGCTGCATCCACTATTGCACAGCACTAGGGACCGCGCAGTCACCTGTGGGGTTTCTTCATTCTGTCGTTGGATCCGCTAAAATATCTGTCTCCAGACAGAAGTACTTTTGCCGAGGATTTTCTCTGTTGGGTAAGCCGGATTTGACACCCTAGATTGTATTCAGAAATCTGCATAATAATATAAACCCTTAGAGCTGTTGCACCGGTTTTCCCGCATTGGGTTTTTCCGGGGACATTTGTCTGAAAAAATTGTGTCCTTTGTCTGGTTGTTCCTTTTATTTTTCAGTACTTGATCTATATAATTGTGTAGGCTGCAGTGTGTTTGCATTAGTATTTTTATTGAATATTCAGAAAAATAACTTGTAATTTAAATAAGGCAAGTAGGTAATGCAAATCAAATTTACCGCAGTAGGATTTCTGGTGTAGATTCAAAAAATTTCACAAGATACCTGTGCAATAGATTACTCTACAAGAGCTATTAATCAACAATTCATTAAAACAATTACCGACAGAATATTAAGAACAAGACTACCATAAAATGTTGAAGAGGAACACCACCATCAAGTAAAACTCCGAAGACTTCGTTTGTATTATTCCATAAAGTAGTACAAGAGAGCTTCAAGAGCTAGTACACGATCTAAAAGATCGGATCATCCAAACCACTGACACTAACCTCTAATTTATAGATAAATTCTCCAACGGCTAGGTTGCTTGATTCCTGTCAACAGTCAAAGTAATCTCGACCATCAAAAAGGATTTGATTATCTTTTAATCTCGTCTGTCGAATTTTCTTCTTTTTTTGAGGAATTTCGAAATTTTCATTTAATTCATTTTTAATTAACTTAAAAATAATAATTTGAGTTAATTGCCTCAAAAAATTCACTTTGACTTAACTACCAAGGCCCAAGGGTCCAAAATTTCTCAAATTTTTCAATATTCCCTTGGCCCGGGCCCTTTAAAAATTTATTTTTAGAGACCCATGAATTTTTCCTTTGAAGAATTTAAATTTACCTATGACATAAAATTAATTAAATCTATGGCTTAGGATTTTTAATTTAATTTGGCCAAAGAATTTAATTAATTGACTTATGAGGGGATTAATTTTTTTCCAACCCTCTTTACAAAAGATTAATATATTAAACCCATGAGGGGGAATACCCGTTCGTAAAAGATTCTCGATAATCTACCCAATTCTGTGACTCAAAAATATGACCTAGTAAACCCAGCAATCTGTAATAAAATGATCTAGCCAATTAGCTAGGATCATTCCCAGATTACTTTTATAAAGACTCGATAAAAAACACTAGGACTCACTTAATATCTTGACGACAAAATCCACCCTAGCTTTGGGGTGAGGCTGGAGGGGGAAAACTCTGCCGACCATTTGTGTCTAGAGACAGATGAATCAATGAGACGAAAAACCTCCTAGGATAGAAATCGTCACCAAAATACTAAGCTTGCCTAGGTTGCTACATACATGATGGTCTTACTAGGATCATTTACATTATAAACATGCAGAATGGGTTTACATATTTTACAAAACCGTCGACTGAATGATGAAATATGAATGGCATGAACACTTGAACATGATAGATCCCTTTTGCGAAAAAAGGGGTGTACTGCTATGGGGTCGTTGACACGGAGTGGTCAACAGGATCCAGGGGAAAATCCCTATGTATATGTGTTATGTTTTATTCTCTCGCCATTGTTTATTTTCTGTTTTAAGAATTCATTTGCAGGTCATTTTTGTACAGGCTCGAAGTTGTTGAAGAAGTTGTTGGGGTCGAAATTGTTGGAAAGAAAGTTCATCAAGGAAAAAGGTTGACTTGGTCTTGGAGGGGTCTTTGTCAAGGGTCTTGGGTCTTGGAATTTGTCCTTTGAAGATTCTATAAGAAGAGAAGAATTCTTGTGGGATTTCCTCTCAATTGGAGAGGTTTTGGACATGGTTGATCACCTATGTCTTGTGTCCTCTTGTCTCATTATTCTATATGATTTGGTAGTTGTTTGATAATAAGAACACTAAATATAATCAAGAGAAAGAAGAAGTTAATCAAGTTAAGTAAAAATACATCACAAGCACTTATCAAAGTAAGATAAATCACCTCATCTAGCTACCCTAGATTCCTCAACATGGTTTCAGAGCTAAGGTGACTACATCAAGGAAAGGCGGCTTAAAGAAGGATACTCAAGGGCCGAAGCACAAGAAGATCATCCGAGAAACATCAAGAGCATCAATCATCAAGAAGGACTAACCCTCTCATCATCTTGAAGGAAGTAACTAAAGAGACCTCATAACCCTAGCTCATTCAAAGAAGGGGTTCTACAATTGAAGCATTCTTGGGAAACTTACAATCTCCATCACAAGGAAAAGAAAGACCTCAAAGACCCTATATCCATTCAAGAAAGGACTACATATTGAAGCATCTTGAAGTCTCTACATCCAAGGGAAGCGGGAAGAAGTTTTTCCATCATCATCATCAAGGAATCAAGGTGATCTCTCTCATCTTGAGTCAAGGATCATTATCAAAGCATACTTGAAGGAAGACATCTTCTATTATCAACATCATCAAGAAAGGCATCAAATTGAAGATTTCATCATAAAGGAGTATCTTCACTTGACAAGTAAGTATCCTTATATCTATGTCTGAATCTATCAAAATGACTTAATTTTGCAAGAAACTGGTTGGGTCATCAAACTTTCTTGCATGGAAGAAGAGGACAAATTTGATCCTCATAGAGAATGAAGTTATTGGTCATATCAATGGTAAAGTCTCCAAACCATCACAAGAAGAAGCTCAAGCACTGTCGAAGTATATGAAAAGGGAATTAAGGACTCAAAGGATTCTTATAGAATCCATCAAGAATCCCCTCATACCTTATGTATTGAAGTTGGGGAAATCAAAAGAAATCTATGAGAAGTTAGTAAAATTGTTCTCCATAAGCACCACTGGGGAAGTCATATCTTTGAGAACAGAACTATATAATATGAAGGTATCAAAGGAAGAAGGAATAGCCTCATACTTTATGAGGGTGTTAAAAATACAAGACCAATTACAAGAGTTGGGGGAAATAATGTCTGATGAAGAAATGACCATAGTTGTGCTCAATGCACTACTGGAGGAATGGGGCAACTTCGTATCAAGCATCTATGGAAAGAAGGAAGCCACCCCATTCCATGAACTTTGGTCATTATGTAAAATTGAAGAAACCGTGTTGAAGGCAAAAAGTGATGCAGGATCAAATGAACAAGTTCAAGCATTTGTTGTGATGGCCAAGAGAAAAGGAAAGAAATAATTGAAGCCCATATCACCGAAGAAGTAGATGAACTCCAAGAAAGAAGGGATAGATCTTCACCATTAAGGTATCTATAGCAAGAAGAAGTAGGAGATAAAAATACCTATACAATGGTCAAAGATTGCTATCAAGATAAGAAGCATTGCAAGTATGATAGGATAGATCATATTAGAAGATGGCATCATACAATTGAAGCATAATCTCATGGCATCATTGTAAGAATAATTGAAGTAGAAGTCTACATGATTTTAGCAGTCATTAGAAAGGAAGTAGCTCTTGGTAAACTCATTAAAAGCATAAGTAGTACTTTTGGGTAGAAGAAAGTCATCTAGCATAGAGTTCACCATGCATCATCATCATTAGGAAGAAGCATTTGCAGAGTGAGGATAATCAAGATCCTCCATTGGAATCCTCATTAAAAGGTTCACCTCTCTTGGAAGAAGCAAGTGTCTCGCTAATCATTTCACCTTGTGTGGAATCCATTGTTTAGAAGGATGATGGTATGGTGACAAAGGAATGCAGCATGTCAAGATGGTTGAAGTATTTTCAATCAAGGAAAGGAAGTTGCCAAAGGAAGTCTAGATGACCAAAAGGAGAAAAGAGGTATGTATATGTTTAATAGATTCAGTCATGTCGTCATATAGTTGCAAACAGTATACGTAAATGCTCTACCTCACGAGCATGATCAAAGAAAAGCGATATCTTCCTTTGGAAAGATGCATGAAGACATGGTTCACATATTGACAAGATGAAATCAACATAATATGTCCTCATATGGAATATGAGGTGGTTGACAAAGACGAAGGAACCATGGATGGGAGTTCTTGAAGAGCAATATGTGAAGAAAGAAAGAAGAGATCGTGAAAGATGCAACTATAGTCACACAAGATAATAGAAAATGTTCAACATCCGATGACTAAAAGAATTGGCTATGATATCTCCATGGAAAAGATATGAAGACTCTAATAAAGTCTGGAAAGGAAGGAGACCCTTGGCATTGAATATCTTGGAGATGTTGATGTTGCAAGCAAACAGATGTCATGATGAAAGGTCGTCACAAAAAATAACTTTGATTTGATGTTCATTTTGATTTTTTAAACAACATCTGGATGGATTGATACAGGGTTTCCAAAAGAGAGTTGTAGATGTCACCTACAACTAGCACTCATGTGGTTGGATGAAAGATCCTAAAGGAAACATGACTTGGAATAGGTAGTTGTATGAAGAAAAGACAGATGTGGACTAGAAGATCAATTTCCGATGAAGAAAGGATGACATGGTTGACATGGTTCTTGAAGGAAAGTGATGGATGACCAATGCCCTACAAAGAAAATATGAAGGCTCCATAATGATGAAGATGAAATTCATGACATCAAAATAAGGAGCTCTACAAGCAACTGAAGGTACCGTGATCTCCACCAAAGAGCAGAAAGTTGTTGGAAACAAGTCCCTAGTTAAGAGGGAGCTTGGATAAGTCCCTGGTTAAGAGGGAACTTGGGTACATTCCATTTATAGGAATGGGTATATCTTCCCTAGTTGAGAGGGAGAGATAGACACATCGTTCTTGTCTTCATATTGTGAAGAAATAATGGAGGATTCGGTAAGCATCTAGCATTTGATACTTTTTGAGGATGAGGTAGGGCATCCAAGATAAGAGTAGTTGAAGAGGACCAATATTCTTTGAGGATTAGGAATCCAAGATAAGAATAGTCCTGGAAGGACATACCTTGTGAACACCCGGGTGGGGTATGTGCCTTGAGAGACAATGATGATGGTGTCTATCAATCATTGGTCTCGCCAGCATTATGCTTTGATCTTGTGGAGAGATAGAGTTGTTAGTCAAGGCCTTGCTATGTGACAATGCTAGTTGCATGACGTAAAGAGATGGCTTATCAATTCAACTCTTCTTATGAGAATTCTTCAGTTTGAGAATGTCCAAGCACCTTGTATGGATTATGAATACCTCCCTAGTTAAGAGGGAGTGTTGAAATATGTAACTAGGGTTCGATCTTCATAATGACTTATGTAATCATGATTGTATGTATCTAATGTAAAGAGAAAAATAAATTTATTATTGGTGTTCCTGAGCCATGGGTTTCATGCTCAAGGGAAATTTAATTTTAGGTCAAGCACCCATTGAGTGCTTCTACGGCTTGTTATTGAGTCTATAAATCAATTGAGTCATTGTCATGTATGGAAGACCCTTTTGGGCATGTTACATATTGTAAAGAAAATTTATTTGAGTCAAAAATAGAGTCAGAGACCCTCCAAGACCTTGTCAAACAAGTAGCAACAAATCGGCCTACATGAAGGGACAAGTCGGCCTAAAGATAGCAATTCGTACCCCTCAAAAGCCTATATATAAGAAGGAGCTCGACCTCATAAAGACACAGTCTCAAGCAAATTAGATCTCCTAGAGATAGAAGCAGGAAAAGGACCAAAAAGAAGAAGAAAAGCAAGACCGAAGTTTTGGGCCTCTCTCTCTCTTTTATGTCAGGGTTTCGAAAGTTGTTGGGAAAGTTGAGTTGCTGGAAAGTTGTTGGGCAAGATGAAGTGTTGGAAATTTGCTAGGCAAGTCGAACTGGAAAGTTGGTTAGCAAGTCGAAGTGTTGGAAAGTTTTTGGGCAAGTCAAAGTACTAGATAGTTGTTGGGGTCGAAGTTGTAGAAGAAATTCTTAGGTCGAAGTTGGAAAAGAAATTGTTGGGTCAAAGTTGCAGAAGGAACTGTTGGGTCTAAGTTGTAGAAGAAATTGTTAGGGTCGAAGTTGTTGGGGTCGAAATTGCTGGAAAGAAAGCTCTGTGAAAAATCCTAGATCCGGATTCCTACTGCAACAAATCTGAATTACTTCTTCTATTATGTTTCATAATTATTTCATTACTGTGAAATATCAAAGTAATTTCTGAAGCAGTCTACACAAATAATGTTGTGGAAATAGATCTAAGTACTGAAACAAGCTGAACAAAATATAATGAAAAATGTCCACATGTGACACACTTGTTTTTGGACTAAGTCCCGGAAAAACCCAACTTGGGAAAACCGATGCAGCAGATCTGAGGGTTTGTATTATTAAGCAGCAGAATCTTAAGTACAACTAGGGTGCCAACATCCAGCAAACCCTTCAGTGAAAGCTAGACAACAAATGTAATTGTGAGATATACCTCACACTGCAAATCCTCGGCTGATCTGAACAGGGCTGGTGAAGCCCCTCTCTGCCTCTGCGTGAGTGCCTACGCCGGAACTACATAACCCTGTGTGGGCAAGCTCTGAAACTACGTCACCCCTGCTTAATAACTGATCTAGCCTGTTCCGGAATTGTATTTTGGCCCTCCTGGCTCAGAAACCCCAGCTCCCAACTATCTCCGGACTGAATCAGAGAGACTTTGCGTCACTTCTATGTGGGTAGCTTCAGTAACTGCGTCACCCCTTCAGAATACTACATTGTCTCTCTCTGCGTGAATGTTGCCTCTCTCTGAAATGCACTCCTAGTCCTACTGAACAGTCTCTGCTTCTGCCCCTCTCTAAATCTGATCACTAAATCAACATCACTTAGCAAACCCTGCCCTAGTGTCTTGATTCTTGATCAAAAGCTGTGTCTCCTCACACAAATTCCAAAATGCTCAATGGCTCAAGTGTCACAATATATTTTCCATAGGCTCCTCACCCTCCTTCTTATATTCTTCTGTTGAACCTTCAACGGCTAAGATTAAAACATAATCAAGGGCTAAGATTAACTTGGAGGTGATCCATGACTTTATTTAGAAGATTCACACTTAGTTTAATTAATAACCTTTAATTAATCAGTTTCCCTAAGTTTAGACTTAGGAAAACATTAAAAAACAATTAATTATTTTAATTAAACCATCTCTAAGTGGAATTTTCCAAAACCACTTCTGGGTTTTCTGGAATACATGTGTCCTAGCCTATATACAAAATTACAAGGCTAGAGCACATCCGATGCTACCATAAATCAACACTCCCTCTTAGCGAGGAAAGTGCTCTAGCAAAACAACTTAATGTGTTGCTTCTGAATTCTGGAACATCCGCTGTTGTGTTGTTGATGTTGCTCACCAACATTGCACAAAAAATGTTGCATCTATACTACTGTTGACTCCGCATGCTGCTGCCAACTGCCACTGTACTGCAACTCCCTCTGAATTCTACAACCATGTTGCTGCACTGCGTGAGCACTACTCTACACTGCGCTGCCCCTCTGTGCACTGCATTGTTGCTGCTCATCTGCTGCTGCTGCTGCTCAACTACTGTTGCGCTGCACTATTGCTACTTGCAACATAAAAACATCCAAAATTGGACAAGTAGATCTGCAACTGAAAAATAAGACTGACTGCTGCTAGTTTCTGCAGTAGCTCTCTGAAGATTCTGCGTTGTTGCTGCTCTACACTGCGTGAGCACTGCACTGCACTGCGTTGGACCAGTGTGCACTGCGTTGCACCAGTGTGCACTACGCTGTTGCTGCTCAACTGTTGATGCTGTTGCTCCTCCTCTGCGCTGATTAGACTCTAGTACTGCTAGCCACTGCACTATCTTCTCATTTTCTGCTGCAACTGTCCATCCTGCTACTGTCTTTAGGTTGTCGTAGCTCACATGTGATCCAAGAGTTCGGAAATACTCAAGGATCCCGCCTCCTTATAGATTCTGGATCACAACTCCAAGTCAGCCCATTTTTCTCCTTTTGGAATGTGAGCTAACATTGCACAGTGTTTTTCTGCCTCAATCTTGGCAGCTCTTGCTTGTGGATCTTCCTTCTCCTCTTTATCCTTTTTCTTAAGAGGACACTGTGTGGCATTATGCCCCATCTCCCCACACCGGAAGCACTTGATCATGGACAGATCTTTCTTCTTCTGCTTTTGTTGCCCTTTTGATGTAAGGGAAGTGGTATCTTCTTCCTCCTTCTTGAATTTTGAACTGCTACTGCCATCCTCCAAGTGAATTTTTAGGAGATCTCTCCTCAACTCTTCTTGCTGTAAGGTTGCCCACATCGCTTCCCATCTCGGAAGTCTTTCTCTGCCCAATATACTTTGGAAAAAGACCTGATAGTCCTCTGAAATAGAGTTCAGAGTGAGTCTTACTAGCTCTGAGTCTCTAGCAGCAAATCCTACTACAGACAGTTGATCTCGGTTTTCCTGAATCCGAGACAAGGAGTCAAAACGCTCTCCCTTCTTCATCCTGATATTCTGCATCTTATCTTCAAGATACATCTTCCGCTGCTTGAAAGATCCTTGGTACAACTTTTCCAGCCCTACCCACATTTCTCTAGCAGTGGTCTTTGCTGCTATGTGGGGTACGATATGATCCTTCACACCATCTAGGATCAATCGCTTGGCTCTTGCCATATTCTTCTTGAATTGCCTCAGGTGCGCTACAACAAGAGGTTCTGCAACTGCGCTGTCTATGAGGGCCTTCAAATCATGCTCATCAAGGAGAAATTCTATCCTTGATTTCCAAATAACATAGTTGGAGGCACCCTCCAATCTATCTTGGTCACGCAATCCATTGCTGGCCATCTCCTCAACTTGTCGAAATCTTCCTCTAACCTTCTGCTCAGCTAGACTTATGCACTCCTTGAGGAGTAAGTCACTGCTTCTGCTTCTTCTGCTGCACGGGAAAAAGTTGAGTTTCTTTGAGTAAGAAACCCTTTAAGGTCAAGAAATCCCCAACTGTGTTTTTCAGAAATTTTCTAACGTTTATGCACCAGCTCTTACTGTTGTGCGGTAACTGCATCCTTCAGCTACGCTGCCTCTTCTGCCACTGAAAAAGCTTACCCCTCTGTCAACTCTCTCAGAGGGAGCCTTTTCTGCGCTGGAATGCCCTCCTGGCCTGGACAGCGTAATTTCTGGGAGGGTCTGCTGCTGCTTACACAAATCCCAGACTCTTCAGCGCTGATCTGCTAGTTCACTTGTGTTTCACCTGCACTTCAGCTTGAATAACCTCTGATACCACGTGAAAAATCCTAGATCCGGATTCCTACTGCAACAAATCTGAATTACTTCTTCTATTATGTTTCATAATTATTTCATTATTGTGAAATATCAAAGTAATTTCTGAAGCAGTATACACAAATAATGCTGTGGAAATAGATCTAAGTGCTAAAACACTCTGAACAAAATACAATGAAAAACGTCCACCTGTGACAGTTGTTTTTAGACTAAGTCCCCGAAAAAACCCAACTTCGGAAAACCAGTGCAGCAGATTTAAGGGTTGGTATTATTAAGCAGCAGAATATTAAGTACAACTAGGGTGCCAAAATCCGGCAAACCCTTCAGAGAAATCTAGACAGCAAATGTAATTGTGAGATATAACTCACACTGCAAATCCCCAACTGATCTGAACAGCATTGGTGAAGCCCCTCTCTGCCTCTACGTGAGTACCTACGCTGGAACTGCGTAACCTGCATGGGCAAGCTCTGGAACTGCGTCACCCCTGCTCAATAACTGATCTAGTCTATTTCGGAACTGGATTTTGGCCCTCCTAGCTCAGAAACCCCAGCTCCCAGCTATCTCCGGACTGAATCAGAGAGACTCTACGTCACTTCTGCGTGGGTAGCTTCAGTAACTGCGTCACCCCTTCAGAATACCGCGTTGTCTCTCTCTACGTGAATGTTGCCTCTCTGTGAAATGCACTCCTGGTCCTACTGACCAGTCTCTGCTTCTGCCCCTCTTTGAATCTGATCACTGAATCAACATCACTTAGCAAACCCTGCCCTAGTGTCTTGATTCTTGATCAAAAGTTGTGTCTCCTCACACAAATTCCAAAATGCTCAATGGCTCAAGTGTCACAATATATTTTCCACAGGCCCCTCACCCTCCTTATATTCTTCTGTTGAACCTTCAACAGCCAAGATTAAAACATAATCAAGGGCTAAGATTTATTTAGAGGTGATCCATGACTTTATCTAGAAGATTCACACTTAGTTTAATTAATACTCTTTAATTAATCAGTTTTCCTAAGTTTAGACTTGGGAAAACATTAAAAAACGATTAATTATTTTAATTAAACCATCTCTAAGTGGAATTTTCCAAAACCATTTCTGGGTTTTATGGAATACATGTGTCCTAGCCTATATACAAAATTACAAGGCTAGAGCACATCCGATGCTACCATAAATCAACAAGCTCATCAAGGTGAAAGGTTGACTTGGTCTTGGAGGGATCTTTGTCAAGGGTCTTAGGTCTTGGAATTCGTCATTTAAAGAATCTATAGGAGAAGAATTCTTGTGGGTTTTCCTCTCAATTGGAGAGGTTTTGGCCCTCGCTGATCGCCTACATCTTGTGTCCTCTTGTCTCATTGCTCTATATGATTTGGCAGTTGTTGTTGAGATTTTGGGTAGCGCCGGATGTGCTCTAGCTTTGAAACTTTGTGGAGGGGCTAGAACACATGAGACCTCCAAGACCCAGAAATCGTTTGGAGAAATTCCACCCAGTGTAAAAATTATTCAAATAATTAATTTTTTTAATAGGGACCCTAAGTCTTAGGGAAATTAAAAAATTAAAGTGAATTAATTTACACGTTGGTGAGAATGCTCTAAGTGATGTGGATCAAGGTTTTTCTAATCGGAGTCGTTGATTAAGAGATTAGATCACAGCCGTTGATTTCTCAACAAGAAAAGTGTTGAAGGAAGGCTTGTGGTCAATTAGAGAAGACACGCATTGCAGTAGCACTTGAGCTAAGTCAAAATTTTGGGGCGCGATTTGCTGAGAATTTTTGAGTGAGCTTGCAGTGCTGGTGAGGGGCAGATTGGAGAGGGATTACACTGATTCAAGGCAGAGAATACATAATCAGAGAGGTAGATCCGTACCAAGCAGCGCAGAGGCCAGCAGGAGGGACGCAGCCCAGCCAGGCTGACGCAGAGACAACGCAGGGGCTGACGCAGGGCCTTCAGGGTGACGCAGAGGCAGCGCTGAGCCCAGAAAGGTGACGCAGGGGCAGCCTATGTTGCGCAGAGGCTACACTCAGTAGGAGAGGCTAACGCAGAGGCTAGAGAGACAGCATTGGGGTTCCAGTGGGCCAGAAAGGGCTCGTATTCAGTAATTCCCTTGAGGGTTTGAATCAGCCATATTTCTGTCTCCGAGTGATAAGGTACATATGTCGTGAAATTCTCTATCGGACAAACCACTACTAGTGCCCTTGATGTATTCAGATTCTGCTTAATAATAAAACCCTCAAAGAGTTGTTGCACCGGTTTTCCCGCATTTGGTTTTTCCTGGGACTTTTGTGCGAAAAATCATGTGTGTCCTTTGTCATATGTGCGTTATGTTTCAATAAATGATTTGTATGTATGTGTAGGTTGCAGTTGTGTTTACTTTGATGTCTTTCTGAATATTTCAGTTAAATAACTTATAAATAATAAAACAAGTAGGAGAAGTAAATCAATATATTGCAGTAGGGTTTCTGTATTCAGAAATTTTCACATGGTATCAGAGGGATTGCAGATCAAGCTGAAGCCATCAACAAGGGGCTGAAGATTTTTTGCTGCAGGAGGGCAGCTGAAGCCATCAACAAGGGGCTGAAGATTTTTTGTTGCAAGAGGGCAACTGAAGCTGCACAGAATCAACAAGAGGCAGCACAGCACCAGAGGGACAACGCAGACCCTGCAGGGGTGACAGAGAGCCAGTGTGCTCACGCAGAGGCTGACGCAGGCCCAGAGGGGTGAAGCAGAGCCTGTCAAGCTCACGTTGGGCTGACGCATCGGCTGAAGCAGGACCTAGAGGGTGACGCAATCCAAGAGGGAGTGACGTTGCGCCGGTTTTCGTGGATGGAAGTGCAGCTCCTGATCTTCAAATTTGTTGGTGGGGCATCGGTTCTGTCGGTGCAGAATAGTGCCTAGCAAAGTTGACAAAGTAAGGGGAAACAGTCCCTCAGCAGATTTTCTTGCCAAGAAATTTGAGATTCGAACAAGATGAGTGATCGTAGAGGGTTGATTTGACAGAATTGGTGGAGGATTTCCGAGAGGGAAATCATTTGTCAGAGGGAGCAGATTCTCTAGAGGGTTTCTATCGCCAAGAAACCCAAATCTGGTCTTTTGCTGAGTGTAGCAGCAACATAAGGGAGAAGAGCACTTGCTTCGACTTGTTTCAGCAGAGATGGCCCCGTATGGACTGAGAGATCATGATAGGTTAGACAGTGTGTCTAACTTTGCTATCTGGAAAGCCATAATCCTGGCAGTCCTTGAGGAGTATGGCATCAGAGATCATGTCGAGAACATCCTAGTTGTGCCGACCGATGTTGATGATCTAAAGAAGTTCAATGAAAATCAAACGCGAGCTAAACGCTTGATCATGGATGGAGTGAAAGATCACGTGGTTCCACATATTGCCAAGAAGAAGACGGCAAACAAGGTGTGGACAGCATTAACCACGTTGTATCAAGGTAGCTTTGTCCAGAGGAAGATGCTTTTGGAGAATCAGATGTGGATGTTCCAAATGCACAAGGGAGAGGAGATCGATCCCTTTCCCTTTAGATTGCAGACTATCCGAGACCAGTTGATTGCCAAGGGGGCAACTCCTGATGATGGACTCATGGTGAGGACCGCCTTGAATGCAGTCACCGATGAGTGGGAGACCTTTGTCCGAAGTATCTTAGGTAGAGCACAACTCCCAAACTGGGGGGACATGTGGGCAATCCTTCGTCAGGAGGAGATCAGGAGGATAACCAAGAGGGAATACAGCAGCGGAGGAGTCAAAATTAAGAAAGAGGAGGAGGAAGATGCAGCCCTAGCATCTAAGGGATAGAGGCAACAAATGAAGAAGAAGAAGGACCTATCCAAGATCCGGTGCTTTAGATGTGGCAAGTTGGGACACTTCACCAATACTTATCCTAAGAAGAAGGGCAAGGAAGATTCGGATTCCAAGGCAGCAGTAGCGAAAGGGGACGATGGTAGCGATGATGATGTGGCCATGAGTGCTCATATACCTCGAGAGAAGAGGTGGGGCGACAGATCTGTAGAGTGAGCTACAGATGGTGGGTGGCGGAATCCTTGAGCTACCCAAACTCTTGGATCACATACAAGCTACGGGAGCCTTAAGACAGTAGCAAGATGAATGGAGTCAATAGATACAAAGGATCATGGAAAGGCACAAGGCAGTGCTTGAACATTGAAGACTGGAGCAGCACAGAGGAAAGGCATCAGCAACGTGGAAGCAACAGCGCAGAGACTGATGGGATTTCAGCAGCGCAGAGTCAGTGCTTACGTAGTGCAGAGCAGCAGAGAGCGCAGAGCAATAGCAGTAGGTGCTTCAGTGATGAGATGCAGCCAAACTTACTTGTCTGTCAGTTGTTGGGTGATGTCCTTCAGTTGCTTACTTCTCAGCAACTGAGTTGCAGTGCAGCAGTTAGCAGTGGCAGTGCTATATGCAGCATGATGCAGCAATTTGAGAGGATTTGCAGTACAAATGTGGCAGTGTCAGTGACAATGACATGGGCAACAATGCACAAAGCAGCAGCGCAGTGGATGGAGGGCAGCAGCCCAAGCATCAGCAACGCAGGGGACTGATGCCAGAGATCAGAGTAATGCTTCTCGAGTGAAGTGTTGATAGAGCACATTCCTCACTAAGAGGGAGCGTTGAGATTTTGAGTAGCATCGGATGTGCTCTAGCTCCAAAACTTTGTGGAGGGGCTAGAACACATGAGATCTCCAAGACCCATAAATCGTTTGGAGAAATTCCACCCAATGTAAAAGTTATTCAAATAATTAAATTTTTTAATGGGCTAAGTGAATTAATT
This sequence comes from Pinus albicaulis, assembly GCA_034641835.2. Taxonomy (NCBI): domain Eukaryota; kingdom Viridiplantae; phylum Streptophyta; class Pinopsida; order Pinales; family Pinaceae; genus Pinus; species Pinus albicaulis. Next base: position 912,262,456 of record CM076580.1, on the reverse strand, counting down.
TACACATGAGAGTGAGAATGTTCTAAGTGACGTAGATCAAGCTTTTTCTAATCTGAGTCGTTGATTAAGAGATTAGATCATGACTGTTGATTTCTCAACGAGAAAAGTATTAAATGAAGGCTTGGGGTCAGTTGGAGAAGACACACATTGCAGTAGCACTTGAGCTAAGTCGAAATTCTGGGGCGCAGTTTGCTGAGAATTTTCAAGTGAGCTTGCAGTGCTGGTGAGGGGCAGATCGGCAATGGATTACATTGATCTGAGGCCGAGAATACATAATCAGAGAGGCAGATCCGTACCAGGCAGCGCAGCGGCCAGCAGGAAGGATGCAACCCAGCCAGGCTGACACAGAGACAGCGCAGGGGCTGACGCAGGGCCTTCACGGTGACGCAGAGGCAGCGCTAAGCCCAGAAGGGTGACGCAGGGGCAGCCTATGCTGCGTAGAGGCTGTGTAGAGGCTACGCTGGGCAAGAGAGGTTGACGTAGAGACTAGAGAGATAGCGCTAGGGTTCCAGTGGGCCAGAAAGGGCTCGTATTCAGTAATTCCCTTGAGGGTTTGAATCAGCCATATTTTCTGTCTCTGAGTGATAAGGTACATCTGCCATGAAATTGTCTGTCGGGAAAACCACTACTGGTGTCCTTGATGTATTTAGATTCTGCTTAATAATAAAACCCTCAAAGAAGTAATGCATCGGTTTTCCCGCATTGGGTTTTTCCAGGGACTTTTGTCCGAAAAATCATGTGTGTCCTTTGTCATATATGCGCTATGTTTTAGTAAATGATCTGTATGTTTGTGTAGGGTGCAATTGTGTTTACTTTGATGTTTTTCTGAATATTTCAATTAAATAACTTGTAAAAATAAAACAAGTAGGAGAAGTAAATCAATATACTGCAATAGGGTTTCTGTATTCAGAAATTTTCACAGCTATTTGATGATAAGAACACTAAATATAATCAAGAGAAAGAAGAAGTTAATCAAGTTCAGTAAAAATACATCACAAACAGTTATCAAAGTAAGAGAAATCACCTAATCTAGTTGCCTAGATTTCTCAATAGTCACAGCATCGTTTTCACATTTGTTGTTTCCTTAGTCACAGTTGACGTTTCCTTAAACATGATTGTTGTTTCCTTAGACATGGTTAATACTTATGAGTTGTTTGCAAATATCTTTGTTTTTCTTGGGATAAGGAACATTTTAAGACCTTTTTCAATATGATGGTTGGGTAACTAGTTTATTTAATGTTTATCACATAAGAATTTACTTTAAAAAGGAGAATTTCTTTTAAGATGATTTCATTATATGGATTTTTGAATCTCCTAAAATACTTAATTCCCTGATTTTGTAAGAAATTCATAAAGTACTCATTATACAGTCCTATCACCACTTAAGGGGCATGTCACAGTGACTTCCTATGAGGACTTCACACGGAGGGTTGTGGAGCGTTTTGATAGGAGGAATCCAGAGGCACATTTCCCAGCGCTGACTCAGCTCAAGCAGATAGGCAGCCCTAAGCATTACATTGTAGAGTTCTTAAGGGTGTTTGTGATGGTGTCGGATTTGTTAGATGTCAAGAGGGTCTACACCTTTGTGGAGGGTTTGGTTGCGCCCTTGCGTGGGCTAGTGACGGAAAGCATGCCCGCTACTTTACAGAAGGCAGTGAATCGCACAAGGGATTTGCAGGACACAATTCCCAAGACTAGGGCACAAGTTCCACCATAAGTGCCTTTTCCACAAAGGAGTCGTGACACTAGACCCCCACCACAAAGAGATGTTCAGGGGCGCAGGAAGTTGGATAAGAAAACCCGGAAAGACCTCCATAGGAGGAAGTTGTGCTTCACTTGCCAGGAGCCATGGGCACCTGGGCATAGGTGTACCAAGGGAAAGGCCCATTGTATAGAGGTGTTTTTTGACAGTGAATCGAAGGATGGTGTAGAGCAGGAGAAAGATGTAGGAAGTGGTGAGTTGCAGACCACTGGAGGTAGTGGAAGAGGAGGAGCACCACCCCCACTTGATGGAGACCTCTTCAAACCCACTGGAGGAGTCAATGCTTCACAAAGGGGAGTCCCCAAGTATCTCACGTTGAGGATCAAGGGCACAGTGCAAGGACAGCATGTAGCAGTCTTGGTGGACAGTGGGGCAACGCACAACTTTATTGACGCACAGATGGTGGAGCGGAGAGGCATACAGACTGAGGGGTTTTCAGTCATGGTGTCAGGAGACAGGACTATGCAGTGCACCAAATATGTCCCTAGTCTGACAGTGACTATGGGGAATTACTTTATGACCGATCACTTCTTTGTGGTCGATGTTCCAGACACCAACATAGTCATGGGTGTCCAGTGGCTTTATTCCTTGGGACGAGTCACCACAAACTGGAAGAAACTAGAGATGGAGTTCATGGGGCCAGATGGGAAGATGGTGTTGTTGAGAGGGATGCATTCGTACCCTCCACTTGTAATATTCCTAATTAGCGACAGCTAATTGGAATATTCGATTTTGTTCAATTTTGTCATCTATAGTTTATTGATAAATAAAAAGTGAGTGGAGAGGGTCTAACCCACTTACTGGAATAAAACACCCTCCCTAGTAGCACAACGTTGTGACTTAAAGGGGAGCCAAGGGGGGCCAAGCACCACGTAGAGAGGCGGCCCACGTATGCTCTAGAAGCTACTACGCAGATGAGGATGAGCACGTGGCAAGAGAGAGAGGCTACGTTGAGGAGATAAGCCTTAGGGTTTTGAAGGAAGGCCAATGTTATAAAAGAGGGAGGATCCTTCTCATTTCATTCATTCGTGGTTGATGATATTGAGTTGGTCATTTCGACTTCTTGAGCACGCTCGCTGTTTAGCCTGTCTACAGCACTGTTTAGTGCATTGAGTGTCTCCGATCGGAGATCTCACCCTTAGCCTCGGGGGACTTAGAGTGCCTGCTCGGGCAAGGTTATTTCTTCAGCATTTTGTGGGAGGTTTTGGTGTTTGGGTTTGCTGCGGAGCCGAGCATTCATAGAGATTGCGCAGTCACTGAGAGGGAGGACGCAGTCCATCTAGGAGGTGTTTCGGATCGGGATTTTTGCAGGAGATTTGAGCCGAGATTTTGAGCAGAGGATCAGCCTTTGCCTTTGGGAGGATTTTGGTGGAGTTTGAGGCGGTATTTCAGTCATTCTTATTTAGCCTCTGCGCAGAGCCTTGGAGGCCAGCGTAATTCCCCAAGGGGGTGTTTTTCGGAGGTCGGCCATTTCTGATATGGTTTCTGGGTTTTGTCGGGATTGGTGAGTAGAGGAGGATTCCAAATTTTCAGATCATTCCGGCAAGGGGATCAGCCCCTAGTCATCAGTTCATTTCAGTGGTAACAGCTACATGGCAGTTTTCCAGCAGCTGGGACGCAGTTCAAAGAGCAGCCATTTCCTATGTATTCTGAGAGTATTTCTTCACTTGCCTTGAGCAAGTTTAGGTGCCATCACTCTGATCACCTATTGTACTTCATTATATTTCTCAGTTTAATAAAATGGCTTAGCATTCTCTCTCTATTTCTGGATGATTTGTCGTATATTCTCTCTATGCTATTATATGTCTGCTGCACTGTTATCTTTATATATTTTCGGGCATTCTGGTTCTATACCACTTGGTGTGTTTATTTCATACTCTTGAACAGAGTCTGGAAAGGGCCAGGTAGCCTCCAGATTTCGTCCTCTTTTCAGAGGCGACATATCTGGTAAACGCCCTCCCAGTCCATCTCTGGTTGGAGTTTGTCGTGTATTAGAGATATCCCCGAAACGGGATATTACAGTGGTATCAGAGCATAGTTCTGGCTCAGCCTGTGGAGCTAGTTGTCTATGACACCGGGAAAGAGGCCATATATTTGTTACAGAGGCAGGAAGTACAAAGATCGTGAGCGTAGGTTGGAGAACACCTACAGAGAGGGAGATTGTGTTCGGGTGGTGAACACAGAGCAGGAGGAGCCTGTGATAGACGCAGAGCAGGAGGAGCCTGTGTTAGATTTAGAGCAGAGAGAGCCGATGGCAGATGACACTGAGGCCAAACAGTTTGGGGAGGCACTCCTCAAATCGATGCAGGATTTAGCGAGGCAGATTGAGGTGATGGGTCAGAGATTCACCGCTGTAGAGGCTAGACAGCGTGAGACCCCACGGGTATTCCAGGTAGGCGAGGGATCAGGTACATCAAACCATTTGCCGGAGCATGGTGCTACTCAGCGTGATACTATTCAGCCGATGGCTTCACATGCACCTACACGCTCTACCATGCCCACTTTCTTGGGAGCAAACACAGGAGCAGGAGCCCAGCAGGAGACAGAGCCCGGACACATGGGCAAGTATTTTGCAGAGTATCAGGCATATGGGCAGGAGTTCAGGGATGCTCTCTCATTCCGAGATTTTGTTCAGCTCCAGCGGGACAGTAGACCCCGCGACCATCATAAAGGACACCGACATTATCATGATGGGGATAGCCACCGCACATCTAGCAGATTCCATTTGCCTACGTTTGATGGGTCATCAAACAGTTCAGCAAAGTCTTGGGTGGAGAAGCTGGACATCTATTTCCAGCTTAACCAGATGTCAGAGACAGAGGCCATCAAGGTGGCGACATTACATTTGGATGGTGAGGCCCAGGACTGGTGGTTCCATGGGATGGTCACACTCGAACACTCTACAGTGACGATGTATGCCGAGTTTACCAGGAGATTGATGGATCGATTCGACCGGAGAGATCTGGAACAGCACTTTGTTGAGCTGACGAGGCTCAAGCAGACTGGGAGCCCAAAGACATACATTGCAGATTTCTTGAGGGTTTCAGTGATGGTGCCAGATCTATCCGCAGCACAAATGATCTATACGTTTGTGGAGGGGTTAGCAGAGCCACTTCGGGGTTTAGTGAGATCTACTAGACCAGCTACACTCCAGGATGCTATTAGCAGGACACGGGATTTACAGGATGCATTGCCCAGGACTCGTACACCTTATCCCCAGAGACAGGGTTTCCATCCCAAGGGGAAGGATGTGAGGATTCCACCTCCAAAGGGGAATCCAGGACGGGCACAGATAGATGATGATGCCAGGAGGGAGCTAAGGAAGAAGCGGTTGTGCTTCACTTGTCAGGAGCCGTGGGCACCAGGGCATAGGTGTGCTGCTGGCAAAGCACACTTCATTGAGGTCTTCTCCGATGATAGCGGGGAAGAGGATGACGAGGATGACGAGGAGGCAGGAGATAGTCAGACGACCCAGGATCAGTTGCCACCTCCACCTCCAAGAACGGGAGGTGCAGCCTTTGCACCCACAGGAGGGACCCTTGCAGCCTTGCGAGGAGTTCCCAAGTATTTGACGCTACGCGTACGAGGGACAATACGTGGCCAGCGAGTATCAGTATTGGTTAACAGTGGGGCAACCCACAACTTCATCAATGCACAGATGGTCGAGAGGAGAGGTATACCGACCGAGAGCTTCGATGGATTTTCAGTTCTAGTTCCAGGAGCTCAAACGATGCAGTGTGCCCGGTATGTTCCAGAGTTAGCAGTGACGATGGGTACCTACACCGTGACGGACCACTTTTTCGTGGTCAACATACCATATACCAATGCGGTATTGGGTGTTCAGTGGTTGATTACTTTGGGGAAGGTCACCACTGATTGGGAGGCCTTGGAGATGGAGTGGGATGATAAGAAGACCGGGAAGCACGAGAAGATCCGCGGGATGCACACTTACCCACCTCAGACTGTTTCGGCACACCGGATGGAGGCAGATTTCCAGAAGGGAGATATAGAGTGGGCGGTTGAGTTGCGGGCATCAGAGGTAGAGACCACTGGTCAGGCAGTTCATCCTGATATACAGGCCATCCTTGACAGGTATGAGGCAGTGTTTGGGGATATACCACCAGGTCGGCCACCAGACCGCGGGTTCGAGCACACCATAGAGCTTGAGCAGGGCATTCAAGCAGTGATTACTACCCCCTATAGGCATCCCAAAGCCTATCGGGATGTGATTGAGCGGGAAATCCAGGAGTTGCTGGCTCTTGGGCACATCAGACCGAGCACGAGTCTGTTTGCTTCTTCCGTGGTGTTGGTGAAGAAGAAAGACGGCACCTTGAGGATGTGTATTGACTACAGGGCCCTAAACAAGAAGACCCTGAAGAACAAGTATCCTATACCCAGGATCGATGAGTTGATGGATGAGCTGAGAGGAGCCAAGTTCTTCTTGAAGATTGATTTGAGATCAGGTTACCATCAGATTCGCGTGAGGGAACAGGACATTCCCAAGACCGCCTTCAGGTGTCATTATGGGCACTTTGAGTTTTTGGTTATGCCTTTTGGGCTAACCAATGCACCAGCTACTTTTCAGTCTTGTATGAACCATATCTTCCGCAGTCATCTGAGGAAGTTTGTATTGGTCTTCTTCGATGACATACTCATATATAGTAGGACTTGGGAGGAGCATCTCTAGCATATAGAGGCAGTGCTACATAACTTGGAAGAGCAACAGTTCTATGCTAAGCTCTCCAAGTGTGAGTTTGGGATGACGGAGATGTTGTATTTGGGTCACATTATTGGAGTGGACGGAGTGAGAGTCCATGAGGAGAAAATCAGGGCCATCAGGGATTGGCCGGAGCCGAGGAATGTGACGGAACTTCGAGGATTCATTGGCATATTCACTTATTACAGGAAGTTCGTCAAGAGTTTTTCACAGCTTGCTGCACCCCTTATAGATTTGACGAAGAAGGGGGCATTTAGTTGGTCGGATACAGCACAGCGAGCTTTTGACAGGCTCAATGAGGTGATGAGTAGCTGCCCAGTGCTTGCATTGCCAGATTTTACGCAGCCATTTGTCTTGGAGTGTGATGCGTCGGGAGAGGGGATCGACGCAGTATTGATGCAGGGGGGACACCCTATAGCCTTTGAGAGCCGGAAGCTCCTTCCGCACGAGAGGTTGTATTCTATATACGACAAGGAGATGTTGGCCATTATGCATGCCTTGGCCAAATTCTGTCAATATTTAGTAGGGAACGGGTTCAGGGTGAGGACTGATCACAACAGCCTCAGGTTCTTTTTGGAGCAGAAGCAGCTACAGGAGAGGTAGCAGAAGTGGATCAGTGAGATCCAAGCATATGACTTTGACATTGAGTATGTCAAGGGTAAGAATAACGTGGTAGCAAATGCCCTTTCACGTAGACCCGCCACGTTATCTCTTATGAGCTTGGATACAGATTGGAGGGCTCGACTATTAGTGGAGTACTCCAAGGACAGATTTGCATGTGATGTTCTGGATGGACAGGTAGCGGATGATAGGTACAGGGTGGTCGATGAGATCATCCACTACAGAGACAGGATCTTCTTGACTGAGGGATCTCAGCTTAAGAAGAGGAAGTTTACCAGGGGTTCTCCTTTGGCAGGCCATCAGGGGTTTACCAAAACCTACAGGGCCATTAGAGAGAGGTTCTCATGGAAGGGCCTCAAGGAGGACGTACTCCAGCACATCAGGGAGTGCGATGTTTGTCAGAGGAACAAGGGGGAGATGAGCCATCCCGCAGGATTGTTGTAGCCTCTTCCCATTCCGGAGGGGAAATGGGAGAGCATATTGATGGACTTCATCACAGGGTTGCCCATGGTGCAGGGCAAGGATTGTATCTTTGTCGTCGTTGATCGACTGATAAAGTATGCGCACTTTTTCGCCATATCCACGCATTACACAGTAGCACAGGTGGTCGAGCTGTTCTTCAGAGAGGTTTTCAGGCTGCATGGTCTTCCTAAGACCATCATCAGTGACAGGGACAGCCGCTTCATGGGCGGATTTTGGCAGGAGCTTTTCCGGCTAGTGGGGACGGAGTTGACACCGAGTACCAGTTATCACCCACAGACGGATGGACAGACGGAGATAGTTAACAAGTGGCTGGAGGGCTACTTGCGTAACTATGTCAGTGGGCAACAACGAGCATGGCTGAAGTGGTTGCATCTGGGGGAGTACTGCTATAACACGACACATCACATGTCCATTGGTATGTCACCATTTTATGCTTTGTATGGGTATCATTCCTTATCTTTTGCTGATGTGATGTTCGGTGTTAGCAAGGCTCCTAGAGCCAAGATTTGGATCCAAGAGAGTCAGGTCATTCTCCAAGCTCTCAAGGATAATATGGCTACAGCATAAAACCAGCAGAAGCTGTATGCCAACAGAGGTCGGGTGGAGAGACAGTTTGAGGTAGGGGACTTGGTCTACCTACGATTACAGCCATACCGACAGTCATCACTGAAGCAAAAGGGAGCTGAGAAGCTCAAGCCCCGCTTTTACGAGCCATACAGGGTGATACGCAGGATTGGACAGGTTGCGTATGAGTTGGAGCTGCCCCAAGGCAGCAAGATCCATAACGTTTTTCACGTATCATGCCTGAAGAAGGCACTGGGGCAGCAGGTGACAGTGACAGATGAGCTACCACCCACGGATGATGAGGGGCATTTGGTGTTGTAGCCAGAGGCTATCATTGATACCAGGGAGAGGCAGCTACGGAGCAGGACAGTCCGGGAATTCTTGGTGAGGTGGAAGAATTTGCAGGATGAGGATGCAACTTGGGAGAGTGAGAAGATTTTGCAGCATCCATCACTTCAGTTGCTTGAGGACAAGCAACATTTTGCCGGGGGAGACTGTAATATTCCTAATTAGCGACAGCTAATTGGAATATTCAATTTTGTTCAATTTTGCCGTCTATGGTTTATTGATAAATAAAAAGTGAGTGGAGAGGGTCTAACTCACTTAGTGGAATAAAACACCCTCCCTAGTAGCACAATGTTGTGACTTAAAGGGGAGCCAAGGGGGGCCAAGCACCACGTAGAGAGGGGGCCCACATATGCTCTAGAAGCTACTGCACAAATGAGGGTGAGCACGTGGCAAGAGAGAGAGGCTATGTTGAGGAGATAGGCCTTAGGGTTTTGGAGGAAGGCCAACGTTATAAAAGAGGGAGGAGCCTTCTCATTTCATTCATTCATGGTTGATGATATTGAGTTGGTCATTTCGACTTCTTGAGCATGCTAGTTGTTTAGCCTGTCTGCAGCACTGTTTAGTGCATTGAGTGTCTCCGGTCGGAGATCTCGCCTTTAGCCCCGGGGGACTTCGAGTGCCTGCCCGGGCAAGGTTATTTCTTCAGCATTTTTTGGGAGGTTTTGGCGTTTGGGTTTGTTGTGGAGCCGAGCAATCATAGAGACTGTGAAGTCACTGAGAGAGAGGACGCAGTCCATCTAGGAGGTGTTCTGGATCAGGTTTTTGCAGGAGATTTGAGTAGAGGATCAGCCTTTGCCTTGGAAGGATTTTTGTGGAGTTTGAGGCGATATTTCAGTCATTCTCATTTAGCCTCTGCGCAGAGCCTTGGAGGCCAGCATAATTCCCCAATGGGGTGTTTTTCGGAGGTCGGCCATTTCTGATTTGGTTTCTGGGTTTTGTCAGGATTGGTGAGTAGAGGAGGACTCCAGATTTTCAGCTCATTCCGGCAAGGGGATCAGCCCCTAGTCATCAGTTCATTTCAGTGGTAGCAGCTACACGGCAGTTTTCCAGTAGCTGGGACGCAGTTCAGAGAGCAGCCATTTCCTGTGTATTCTGAGAGTATTTCTTCACTTGCCTTAAGCAAGTTTAGGTGCCATCACTCTGATCACCTATTGTACTTCATTATATTTCTCATTTAATAAAATGGCTTAGCATTCTCTCTCTATTTCTGGATGATTTGTCGTATATTCTCTCTATGCTATTATATGTCTGTTGCACTGTTATCTTTATATATTTTCGGGATTCTGGTTCTATACCACTTGGTGTGTTTATTTCATACTCTTAAACAAAGTCTGGAAAGGGCCAGGTAGCCTCCAGATTTCGTCCTCTTTTCAGAGGCGACATATCTGGTAAACGCCCTCCCAGTCCATCTCTGGTTGGAGTTTGCCGTGTATTAGAGATATCCCCAAAACGGGATATTACACCACAGATGGGTCAGCACATCAGATGGAGGTTGATTTACGACATGGAGATATAGAGTTGGCAGTGGAGCTCAGGATTACAGAGGCAAGGGCTCATTCACGGCTAGTTCACCAATACATCCAAAAGATTTTGGATAGGTACCCAGTAGTTTTTCGAGACATTCCTCCAAGCAAGCAACCTGACAAGGGATTTGAGCACACGATTGAGATAGAGGAGGGCGTGCATGCAGTGATCACCACTCCATACCAACATCCCAAGGCTTACCAAGATAAGATTGAGCGTGCCATACACAAGTTGTTGGCCTTGGGGCACATCAGGCGCAGTTCAAGTCCCTTTGCTTCTTCAATTGTGCTGGTGAAGAAGAAGGATGGGACCCTCTGCATGTGTATCGACTAAGGCCTTGAAAAAGAAGACGCTGAAGAACTGGAGTCTGATTCTGCGCATAGATAAGTTGATGGATGAGCTTAGAGGAGCTAAATACTTCTCTAAGATTGATTTGTGCTCAGGCTACCACCAGATCAGATTTCGGGAGCAGGGCATCCCAAAGACAGCTTTCTGATGCCATTATGGGCATTTCAAGTTTTTGTTGATGCCCTTTGGGCGAACCAATGCCCCTACTACCTTCCAATATTGCATGAACCACGTGTTCCGCAAGCAACTTCGTAGGTTCATGCTAGTGTTCTTCGATGACATCTTGATCTATAGCAGGACTTGGGAGGAGCACTTGAGGCATTTAGAGGAGGTGCTTCATATTCTTGAGAAGCAACAGCTATACACCAAGGTATCCAAATGTGAGTTTGGACTAACAGAGATGATATACCTGTGAAAATTCCTAGATCTGAACAATCTAAGGAATCCTACTGCAACCAACTGAATTATTTCTTCTATTATGTAATTTACTTTACACAATTATTTCTGAATCACACATGATTCCATGAAATACTGAAGCAATCACTAAAGCAGCCTACACTATAATACTCATGATTCTGAAACAAGGAAACTGAACAAGCAAATCAATCACACATATGACACTCTTATTTTTGGACAAGAAATTCCCCGGAAAAACCCAATGCGGGAAAACTGGCGCAGCATATCTGCGAGTTTTATTATTAAGCAGTAGCACTGTCTGGATAAAACTCTGAATACCCCTAGGGTTATTCAGTTACAGAGAAAAATACTAGCAGAAGAATTTGTGAGGATTTACATCACTCGATCACTAAGTTCCCGGCTAATCCGGATGAAGAAAAACCTACCCTAAGGAGGTACTGCGCTGCTTCTGCGCAGTCCCAGCGCTGGACATTCCAGCTTCTACATCACCCCCTTCTAGGCTCAGCATTCAGCCCCAACCAAGTCGTTTTGCCTCTATGGACCCTGAGGAATAGCCTCCTAGAGTCACTTTCCGGATCCCGGCCTTCGAAATTGATCTACAAGCAAAATTTCGAAAACCCTCCTCTTCCTCTGCGTTGCTTCTGGGTGAGCCCTACGCAGTCACTGCATTAGCCCTCCTTCTTTCAATGCTAGCTTGGTTAAATCACCTCTACCACTCTCTGACTAATGCTCCACCGGCTGAAAAAATGTCTTCCTCTCTGGATGTTATCTCTGCCCCACTGCTCAGATCTCTAGCTCGAATTTCTCAACAAACCCAACCCTAGAAATTTCGAACTCTAGATCAATTCGGTGTGCCTTTCCAAATGATCCTCAAGCCTTCCTTTATAGTCTTCTCGTTGAGACATCAACGGCCGAGATTAGATCTCTAATCAACGACTAAGATTATAACATGGCTTGATCTTCATTCTCTAGATCATTCTCAATCTTGTTTTATTAACACCCTTTAATTATTTAATTTCCCTAAGTTTAGACTTAGGGTCCCCATTAAAATAATTAATTATTTTAATAAAACATTTGTAATGACCCAACTCGAGTTATAGGGAACATAGAAATATTAGCATGCATATGATAACTACATGTGCATGTATCACGTGTACTGCACTAGTATATGCACTAATCAATTATGAAAAGTCACAGTGTAGGGTTATGAGTTAAGTTGCACAAAACGGGGAAACGGAAACGAGTTTCCGAAACGGGAAGCGAAGCAAAACGCGACCTCCCCAAATTTTGGAAACAAGGAAACGCAGTATATATATATATAATTTAAATTTATATTAGAATTTAGGACATTTAAGAAATATTATGTGAAATCATAAAAGTTTAAAACATACATGATACATGATAAATTCAAAGCATAAACTATTACAAGTTACAACACATTACTCATGAATGATAATAGACACAATGGAAATAGCAATATTGGAATATCGGATTGGTGCCCTTGATTAAATATGAGTTGCATACCCTAATACATGACAAAATACGATGGAAACATTGCAATCACCCAATCCTGAAATCCTGAAAACCTGATAAGTCTATTGGATTTTGAATGAGATCTAAAATTCTACTTTCTCCATATGAAATCCAATGAGGTCAAAACCACTCTCAAACATCCTGAGTCACTTTTACTTTAAGAATTTAACATTGACATGAATCACATATAAATACTAGGGCCATAGGCTTTAAAAATCCATCTACAAGTATCCATAAACGATTACAATAATGTTAAAAAGCACGAAAATCGGAAAAAAAGACAAAAAAAACCAAGTTAAATCGCTTTAAAAGCAAGGAAACGCGGTCGTACGGCCTGGAAACGCGTTTCCGGCCGTACCGGCAACGTTTCCTGTACGGGAAACATGCCAGTACGGCCAAAAACGCGTTTCTAGGCCATACGGGACGCGTTTCCGCGTTTCCATTTTGTTTTTTGCCAAAAACGGTGGTGGGGAGGACGTTTCCTGCAACCTTGGTAATGAGTGAATTATTGAAGTATTAAGTGAATACCTAACTCACCAAAATATAATGAATGTATTGTGAGGTAAAAGTTATACCTACCACTATCATAACATCACTAATATATTGTTCAAAGGAAAGTAAAAGCATTGACTTACGCAAATAAATGATGATATTTAATAATAAATCCAAGAGATTTACTAAATGATGATATTTAATAATAAATCCAAGATATTTTAGGAATCCAAAATATTTATTGAATAATAAAATTTTAATATAAATCTAAGATACTTATTTAAAAGAGGATATTTTAATAAATATCTTGAAAGGGAATTTGACTAAGATATTGATTACAAGAGGATATTTTAATAAATATCTTGAAAGGGGATTTGACTAAGATATTTTAATAAATATCTTGAAAGGGTATCTGTGTATAAAGGAGAAGGGGGGGAAACTTAATGGGCATGGGTGAGCGAGGTGGGAAAACTGACCCGGATGCTGTTAGAGGATTTCTAACTGTCGGAAACCTAAGCAGTGAGCTCTAACGGAGTCATAGAGTGATCTTGATTGTTACTGGAGTTTTGGGCACGGGGCCCAGAAGACTTGTCTTCTGGATCTGGGGACCGGAGAGGTTGACCCCAGATAGGCTGGGAGGAAAATGGCGGTTTGGTAATGGGAGCGGAAGCCATGGTGGGTCAGGAACATCTTCAAACACAATTCCAGGTAAGTATTCAATAGTGAATTGATATATTCTACTTAAAAAAATTCCACGCTAGATTGTGTAGTATCAATTTTGTTAATGATTGTTAATTGAGAAAATTTAGGTCTTTACACATGGTATCAGAGCACAGTTTTAAACTCTGCGAGACCTTATTGGCCCTGCACAAGTATTGATAGTTCCCAATCCTTGACTTAAAACCATGAGCAACATAGAATCAAAATGACATACTCATAAAAAAATGCAGGAATTGTTTAACCACTAAGCCAAACCAAATATGAGAAGTCATGCCGGTGGTTGTTTCCAACATTGGGTAGTGAATATAAGAGTCAGTCTGTTAACAGTGAAATTCCCTTAGGCATATTTAGTGTTAAAGTTTCTACACGTTCATTAATATATCTTTTGGTTCCAAAATTTGATATCACGACAAGTTCTATTTCAGAAATTTTTCAGATTAGTATGCGGTGGGCACCATGTTCAGTGCTTCTACAAGAGCTTTTAGTCAGACCTCAATGCTAATTTTATCAAGTATCCCATGCATACATGTTACATGCAATCTGCCAAGATACTTCAAAGTAAGAGATACCCAATGCTTCAAGTAATCCAATGACAATCAATTACTTCACTGACGATTATTTAAACAATGTAGCCAATAGTCAAATTAGGGAGTGCCATTGACCATTCAACAAGAGCAATAATAATTACATCAATATCCTTATATATAGAATGATAAAGACTATTAAAGGACAAATGATGTAAACAAGCTACTTAGGAAGATACTCCTTATCCAATATTGTCACTCCTATGGATCAGTGAAGGCACTTAGAGCCACGCAAGCATTCAGATCTTAAATAATCAGAAAGCAATTTAAAATTAATTCCCTAAGCAAGATCAGCAAATAAGATAACAGTGAGTAATGGCTATAAAGCAAGGCACAATGAAATTTATTTATAATAAATCAGTCCCTAGGACAGCAAAGAAGAATTAGTAAGTTTGCCAAGAGAAACCTAGCATCTAATGCCTATGAGTGAAAGAGAGATTTTAGCGAGATTTTAGCAATGCAATCAGATTTTATGACATTAATGAGTGACCCCAGAACACCAGTAAGCTACTTAAAAGATGCTCAAAATCAATCATTCAAGATGGAAGCAATTAAAATTCACCAATCTTCAGATATCACGATGATACTTAAAAGACAGCCAACGATGTTCTAAGATACTCAGAACACCAATGTCAGGGTTGTCAATGCCCTTCAGAAAATAATCAATTAAATTTGTATTCCCTCAATGAGTTAATGGAAACACTTAGGGCCTTACAATTCATTGAAACCACAAAATATCATTGTAATAACATAACTGCGTCCAACCACAGTACTAATGGATTAAATTTCAATTCCGTTAACAGGCTTTAAATCTCTTTGAGTAGGACCACTTGCAATATTCAGATTTCTAAAGAGCAATTTGGGACAGCAATAGGATAGTTAAGCTTCAGTGAGTCTAAACAATCCCAAATTATTACTCCTTGTAAGATAAATTAAGAGGGAAAATGACATTGGTAAATGCTCAAGAAATTATTATGCTTTCAAACATTTACAAATTTCAAAATTTGACCTCCAGATGCAATGAGTGTAGCTGCCTCAGAAAGGCTTGCAGACCTGTTCTAGATTTTTCAATTTACTTATTGATTTATTTGGAAATGTGTTAGTTGAATGAACCGCAAGACAAAGCGATAGTGATTTTGCATCTACGAACGGATCTGCAGAAAACTATCGAGGATGAGGATTACGTCTACGCTGTTGAGTTGCGCAATAAAATTTCCAAGCTCAAGGCAGAGTCTTCGGCAGCAGCTGTGATATTTCTGTCACCTGAGTTGTCACTGTCCGTTCTGCTCATTTCCATAACAATTCCACGCTGTCAATGGTTCACTTGAAATGGCCCCGAGAATGAGCCAGGTAATCCCGCTCGATCAGCGAAGTAATCCCGCGCGAGCAGGGCCTCGATACCCATATCTACCCAACTTTACTAAGATTGCTATTTAGAGATGCGAGATCGAGCCACCATAGAATATGTGAATCATTAAATGAATGTGAGACAGAGTATAGCGTGGGTCATAGCGTCTTGATGTTTTTCAATCGATTAAAAAAAAAAAAAATTAAGCATGTCAAATGTTCGCTACAGGTGACGAGTCTGAACCTTTATAACCTTAAATCATATAGAACCATTAAAATATATATATATATAAGCATGTCAAATGTTCGCTACAGGTGACGAGTCTGAACCTTTACGACCTTAAATTATATAGAACTATTAAAAAAAAAAAAATTGAATCTCTCATAAGAATAGGTCGATTGCTTATTTATATAATTTGATGAGGTTTCTTTTGTAGGACCGACCTTAGATTTTGGATGTTATAATTATTAATTCTTGTGAAAAGGGACATTGTTTCATTAGTTAGGTTTAAAGTCAATCTTTACTCGAGATTTATGAAACTTTCCAATCATAAATCTCTCAAGGTATAAATATAAATCTTTAAAATAAAAGATATAATATTTTAATGTGAACCAATAGTTTATTTAATTAGAAGATGTAAATTTCTATTTAATTTAATATATTAAAAAAATAAAAATAAAAAATTTTATGCTAAAATAATTTAAATAATTAGAAATATAAATTATATGTTTTGAAGGAGAAAAATGTTCGAGAAGGTCCAACTTTATATAAGTCCAATCTGGGCAAATATGACAAAGTAATACTATAGTCTATGAAAACCCTTGCATTTTACTAAAGAAGTATTATGCATAGAATATCCTGCATTAGGACAAGGAGGTCACGTTTAAGCCAGGGTAATAAAACAGTGGAAGAATATGAGATAAGGTTTATGGAACTGGAAAAATATGTTCCTTATCAGATACTGAGGAATGTCAAACTGAGCATTTTGTATATGGATTAAATCCTTGAATCAGGGCTATGGTTAGAACTGAGAATGTCGTAACCATCATCAAATACTCAAGGCAACCATAGAATCCATGTTGTTGTCAACAATAATCCGGCGGCGCATCAGTCCATTGTTGTGGAATCTCCAGGTACTGTCAATGGAATAAAACTTAAAATTTTATTTGATACTAGTGCTACTGATAGTTTTATTTCATCATATGCATTAAATAGATGTGGGTTGGCAGCTTACAAGCAAAACGATTTAAGATAGGTAGAAATGGCTTTAGGAGAACTTCAGTCCATAGGTTTAAGTGTTGAGGAATACAAAGTTAATCTAGGGGTCATTTAGACTAGGTTGAAAGTACTAGGATGAATTATCACAATGAGAAATAACTTAGTTTCTAACTATTTCTCGAGATCTTGTGCCCAAGGTGTATTACTTCGAGTCATCCTTGATAATTTACCCAAAGTATTCAGTGTTACGTAACAGTCAATGCAGGGAGAATGGTTTTTCGACTTTTGGAATAAATTGAAGCTTTTAACCATCATGATAAAATGAAATTTTATATAATTCAATATTCGAAAGCTATGAAGCCTGGGGTGATACATTTTATTAGAGGAGATGGGATAATTAATTCGAATGTATGTATCAAAGACATATATCAATTGTTCGTTTTATGGGTCTTTGATAATAACAAAGCATATCTTCACTAAAAATAAAGAAAGTTGTATTTTCGAAGCTCAACCCCACTCAATTGCTAAGCCATTACTTTTACCTTACATTCCATCCGACAAAGGAGTTGAGATAACTCATGGATATCAGCTGCAAAGGATTCCACAATAAAGTTTTAAGATTTTGTATATCGTGCAAGTAAAGTTTGAAGTACATTCAAATTATTATATTAAAATGAGCACATTAACATCACTTTAGACATTAAACTTTTTCTGTAACTTTTGAACATTAGAATGGAAACTATCCTAATTGTTTTTATGCAATTGAAACATTCCATTCTTCAAGTGACTTTGATCTTTCCATATATATATATATATATATATATATATATATATATACCTTACTAGCTGATAAATATAACCATTGATGATATGAATTTATGCAAATATCTTTTATACCGTTTTCTTATGGTAATACTTTAATTACTATCCAAGTATATGTGTAAGTGGTTTAAGGAGTAAAGTGAAGGTTTAAATTTTTATAGTTTAATATACACTAAATTGGACATTTTGATATTCAAACCATTATGTCATTATTAAGATAGATAATTAGCCGTTTACAACCGTAAGGATATATCGATATCCAAAACAAAATAATATGGCAACATAGCATTTTCATGGAAAGGAAAACAATGTGGTTTAGGAAAGAGAAATTAGGGACATTATGGCACTATATAAGATGATTCATGGAAATTATTTAGGCATATATACAGATTAGTTGGCGGAGTTGCTCCAAAGAAGTTAACTCTTAAAAAAAGCAAGAATGGTACTGAAAGCATGACTATTGACATTATGACAAGACCATTAAATGTGAAGCTACAACCACATAAAAGGCTAAAGCTAGTTTGAAGTAAATTGATGGATGAAAGAAGACACTAACTATTCAAGAAATGTTGGAAGAAAGCATGAGTAATCAAATTGAGAGTACAGTATAGTTCACTAAAGGTACACATTAAACGAAGACAAAATTGATGAAACATATGATAAGATGGTAAGAAACCACCCTGTAAGGTAGTAAACGCACTATTAGAACAAGATGATATAGTTACCAAGAGAGTGCAACGGAAAATTTCAAAGTTTGATCTCAATTGTTACCATAATATAATCAATATAATACCTAGGGAGAACGAAAAAAGAAAGAAATTTCAAACTTCTAATGATGATAATAAATGTTAGTTATCATAATCAACTTAGAATATTGAGATCGACAAAAATAGCACCAAATGTGAGTGAGTGGAAGTTTCACAAAGCAATATAAGATATCAATGACATTAGATTAAAGAGTGAATCTATAATAAAATTGATCAATTATAGGATAATTTATGTGCATGGCAACATCTATAATAGTTTCTCCCTCTAATGGGAGAGTCACATTATAAAATTTTCCTTAAGTGACTAACTATATCCATGGATTATGGACATCATGGAGTATGATTAGGAAATTATATCCCGTGATGCCTTAAAACCTGAAATGATAAGTAGATTACATTCGATATCCACATTATTGAATTTATTTATAGGCTCTTACCCAAGTCGGGGAATAGTAACGACATTTCCAAGTGTAATAATTTTATGCATTAAGAGAGAAGGAAAGAAAACCATGATGACTAGAGGTGAGAAAACAAAGTCAATTTGATAATATGTTCTTTTTCAAATTGAAGTAGACATGGAATATTAAGAATATCTGGTATAAGGAAGTGAAGGGATGTTTTCTATCAAGAAAAATTTTCTTAAGGATATGAGCAACATGAGTGGTAAGGATCAAAGCAATGACATGTAAGGAGTTGTGAACACTCCTAATTTGTTAAGAATAACAAGTGATAAATTAAGAAAATGGTTAAAGGTAAATATTAAGGATAATAATTATACACTGTTTTAAAAAGAAGATACATTTGGTGATAAGATGAGACCTAAGGACTAATGAGAAAACGATTAATGTGAATAATAATGAGAGGGTATACTAGTGATGTGTTATGTGTTTGGATTAAATGAGTCAATATAATAGAAATGAAACAATGGTTTAAGGAATGATGGTAAAGCCAGTAATATCCTAGCTAGAGTTAAGACTCTAAATGGTGAAACTTGCAAGTAAAGAGACTATATCAAACCTGTAACATACTAATAATGTGACTATGCATATCTTGTAAATTGTGAATTTCTTATTGAAAGAGGAGGAAATTATTATTTGTCAACAATTGGCATCTTGTTGAAAACATGACACTCTTAGTAGACCAAGTATAATGCAAAGTGAATAATGCATTTTCAAGCAGTAACAAATTCCTTTAATGAAAATAAACCTCTCACTAAGGGATCTTTAGAGTAGTCAATTAACTCTTCCTCCATCTCCAGCATAACCCTAATGATTAGCCCTGCAAAACCCTACTCTATGGCTTCTAGATTTTTTAGGTTGAAGATGAGCTGAAATAACATGATAAAGAAGTTAATGTTATTATTATCTCTTTGGATCCAGATTATAGATCAAAGATAATTAGACTTAAAAGACAAATAAATAACAAGAATTAAAAAGTTGGCTGAATCCATATGTAGTTTTATGTTTTAGAGTTCTTAATCAACCTGTATCAAGAAATTAGATCGTGCTTCAACTAAGAAGTAAGTGTTTTGTGCTCTTGTTTCAATTCATTTCATTTCTATATATGCAATCATAAATATTGGAGCATACCTCCATTTAGATTTAGAGTCTCAACCTGACGCAGCCTTAGCTGCGAAAACCCAAAATTATACATAAAAATGCATATCTTATATGAAATACCATAATACACCCAAATAGTGTAAATTCTGTTGCGGAAGCTATTTCCTCAGTCACACAATTATGGTTATAAACCATATACAAAAACCCACTTATTGAAATATGCCTTAGCATGGTGAAAACCCACATTCATTAATACGTTTCTACCTTCTCTCATTACGCGGAATTGATTTCCTTTGGTTAAGCATATAATATAAACCATAATTTAAACCCATTTAAATTATGATTTCCACATCCTTTATGATTTCGATTTTAAAACACTACACACCAACAAAATTATTTAGGGCCCCACACTTATCATTAACGCACCTATGCATTTTGTACCAACACATCTGTCCATGTCCATCCAACGGCAATCGCATACCCCACATGAAATGTGTATAATCCAACGGCAATCACAAATTAACCAGCACACTATTTAGCGTTTCTTATTCACGCGAAATAGCCGATTTTGTGGTGCTACGTGTCACCTTCTAACTGTTATCACGTCCTCCCAAAGATTACCACTTACCTCTTTAAAGTTGTGCGATAACATTTTGGTGGTTTTCAAAACCACTTCTCCTTCCACTGCGCCATCAAACTCACGTTTCTGCATTCATTTTACACCTAGCTTTCTCCAGTGTACTTCGACTACAGCAAATCTGAATTTCAGCAAATCTCCAGTGTACTTCGACCACAGCAAATTTGAACGCAATACTTTTGGCCTGATCCACCAACGACCCAACGCAGATTATTACTAGCATACAGGTCTCTTCGAATTTTCAAACGTAGCTCACATAGGTAGTAGATTTTACCAAGGTAGCAGTAGATCTACTTATGAATCAACACAAAATATCTGGTCTTATCCAACCGCAAACAACACCTCTGTTGCAGCGTAACCGGCAAGAAAACAACGATTCTCAATTCAACATGAATCGTATCTTTTCGTGGATCGACTTTCTAATACCTTTTAATAACTTCTCGATATTGATGTTAGAATACTATCTCATTCACTATGTTCTTCACACCTCCTATGAAATGTGTTTTGAAAATCAATTCGAATGCCAAGTTCTTTTTAATAACATCGATCCAATTTTGGAACTGATGATCAATGTTTAACACACAGAATCCCTTTCTGCATGTTGTTCCATTGTCACCATCGATCCATTCTATGATCGATGGTTGCCTGTCTATCCTCTGATTTGATTTTTGTCGGATTCAATCTACATACATATATTATGTAGAACCACTAATTCACAAATCAATCATTCACCATTCAAATACTCTGTTCATGCAAATCCTCTGATTCATTCACTATTTATAACTCAAAAATTGAGTATATATAAACAAATATTTACACAGGTTTTCTTCTCTCTGGCCTGATTTTCTAATCAGTGGCCTTTCTTCCAATTTGCCTGTAGGCTTACAACAACAAACCCCTGTCTGTCTAAAACCCTATTCAAATCCTTGAGTTTGTCTTTATGCCTTGAGGCTTTTAATTTATACAATTGGACTCTATAACCAATTCTGGTTTAGATCCTTAACTTGCTCAACAAATTTCTCAAAACCCTCCAAGTCCTAAAATTTATCCTTTATCCCTAAGGATCCTCTCTAATCCCCTAAAATCATGAAACCAATTCTAACTTAAGATTTACAATTAATTCTCCAAATCTCTCATTCCCTATGGAATCTCAACTACCCTACTTCTCTCATGTTCTCCAATCATTCGAGAACATTTACAAAATCCTCTCAATAATTAATTAATTCCTTTTTAAAATCACTCAAAACATTAATAATTACATTAGTGAACCCAACTTCTTTAAAAACACAAGACCCCTATGTCTAATAAAATACACAGAATTTTCTGAGCCTAATGCTCTTGCATCACAACCTGTGACTTTTATAAGGTTAATCGGTTAATATAGTATAAAAAATAGTAGCTACACCCTTATTTGTATATCTGTGTTCAAATATTCTATGTGACATTTATAACTGTGGGTTATATTTATAAGCATTTAAAAACTTATTTTGTATAACCTTACCTTATTTTGGATGGATACTTAAGACTGTCGTTTTGTACTATTACATGTAATAATGTATTATTCGCTTAAACATTGTTGGTACATGGATACCAATATGAAAAAAGTTTTGCTTAAACATTGTTGGTACATAGATACTGATATAAATTATGAATTATGTTATGGATATTGTATCTATAGTTTTAGATATCAACATAAATGATGAGATAGAAATAAAAGAATGATTACACTTGACTATTTAAGGTGAAAATGAATTTACAGACCTATTGGATAAACATAACCAAGTATGTTATATGAACTCAAAGATCAATATCGTAAATAGCAATTTATTTGGAATGTGTAGAAATTGTTATTTGAATAGCAATTTGCTTTGAATATATTGATACACATGTTATAATTTGTGGACAAGTGTTTACATCGCAGATGGTATCATTACCAAACCGACCACGTGATGACAAAACTCCAAGAACAATTGAGATTCACTGAGGTTCCATGATAGGGTGTTAACCCTGGTCCTACTAGAAGGGGTGGAGGTGTTTCCCACCGCATATCCCCTAGACGTGTGATGATGACTGTCGGATGCCTACCAAGGAATCAGGTCGATATAGTCGACGTTGTAACCCTTGAGGTCTATGAATGGTTAGGTCAGTATAGCTGACGCCATGTCATATTCCTATAGAGGACGGATAGGATGGGAGCGGAAGAGATTAGGAAGGATAGCATGATTCTAAAATAGCTTGGGAACTCTGTTGAGGCAAGACATGACTACTAAATTTGTAAACCAATAAATGATCAAAACATAAATGTTAAATTGTTCACACATTAAACGAAAATTCAATTATGGTACACCACCCTTATATGATTATACTAATCACTTAAATAATTAATGATGTACGACATAAAACTTAACTTCGGGACAAAGTTTTCTAAAGGAGGGGTGTATGTAATGACCCAACTCGAGTTATAGGGAACACATAAATATTAGCATGCATATGAGACATGCATATGATAGCTACATATGCATGTATCACGTGTACTGCCCTAGTATATGCACTAATCAATTATGAAAAGTCTCAGTGTAGGGTAATGAGTGAATTATTGAAGTATTGAGTAAATACCTAACTCACCAGAATATAATGAATGTATTGTGAGGTAAAAGTTATACCTACCACTATCATAATATAACTAATATATTGTTCAAAGGAAAGTAAAAGCATTGACTTATGCAAATAAATGATGATATTTAATAATAAATCCAAGATATTTACTAAATGATGATATTTAATAATAAATCCAAGATATTTTAGGAATCCAAAATATTTATTGAAATAATATTTTAATATAAATCTAAGATATTTATTTAAAAGAGGATATTTTAATAAATATCTTGAAAGGGGATTTGACTAAGATATTTATTAAAAGAGGATATTTTAATAAATATCTTGAAAGGGAATTTGTGTATAAAAGGAGAAGGGGGGGGAACTTGATGGGCATGGGTGAGTGAGGTGGGAAAACTAACTCGGATGCTGTCAAAGGATTTCTAACTATCGGAGACCTTAGCAGTGAGTTCTAACAAAGTCATAGAGTGATCTTGATTGTTATTGGAGTTTTGGGCACGGGGGCCAGAAGACTTGTCTTCTGGATCTGGGGACCGAAGAGATTGACCCCAGATAGGCTGGGAGGAAAATGGCAGTTTGGTAATGGGAGCGGGAGCCATGGAGGGTCAGGAACATCTTCAAACACGGTTCCAGGTAAGTATTCAATTGTGAATTGATATATTCTGCTTAAAAAAATTTCACGCTGGATTGTGTAGTATCAATTTTGTTAATGATTGTTAATTGAGAAAATTTAGGGCTTTACAACATTAACCGAGTGGAATTTTCACAAACGGTTTCTAGGTTCTTTGGAATACCAGTGTCTAAGCCTCTCCACAAAATTTGAGACTTAGAGCACTTTCTGATGCTACAAAAATCAACACTCCCTCTTAGTGAGGAAAGTGCTCTAGCAATTATGCCTGTTGCATACTGCTTTGACTCTGAAGCATCCTCAGCGCTGTTGAAGTCCATCAACCACTGCACTGTTGCTGCCACTGTACTGTTGCCCACGACATTGCCACTACTGTATCTGTACTACAACTCCCTCTCAAGTGTTGCATCTGCACTGCAACTTAGCTACTGAGAGAAGCAACTGAAACCACCCAAAAATCTGAACAAGTGTTCAGAGATGCATCTCATTGCTGAAGACTCTGACTGTTGATAACTACTGTGTTGTCCCTCTCATGCACTGCGTTGCACCACTGTGCACTGCGTTGTTGTTGCTACTAAGCTACTGCTCCCTCTGCTCTACGCTGCTTCAGAAATAAGCGTTGCTATCTACTACACTATCGTCTCCATCACTCCTCGGCTCTCACTAAAACTCTTCCATCCCGCTACTACTGATCATGGGCTCCTGTAGCAAGGTAATGATCCATGAGGTGGGCTCCTCAAGGATCCTACCCAACTGAAGTCCAAGAAAAACTACAGCTCCATATCGCCCCATCTCTCTCCTGGAGATGCATGGGCACTCATGCAAACTCATCCTCCTCGATTTTCGCGGCTACAACCCTTGGGTCATGCTTCTCATCTTTGTCCTTCTTCTTCAAAGGACACTGAGATGCATAGTGGCCCATCTCACCACATCTGAAGCACTTGACCTTCGAAACATCACACTTCAGTTTCTGTTGCGCCTGTTGTCCCTTCGATGCAAGGGTTGTGTTCTCCTCTTCCTCCACAGATTTCAATCCGCTTCCACTGTTGCCATCAAGTTTGCACTTGACAAGGTCTCTCCTCAGCTCTTCCTCCTGAAAAGCTAACCACAACTGCTCCCAACTAGGTAATGTTGCCCGGCCCAGTATGCTCTGGACAAACACTTGCCACTCCTTCGTGACACTGTTTAGGGTCATCCGTACCATGGTTGCAGTTGTAGGTGTACCACCTACTACCGACAACTAATCTCGAATCCCCTGAAACCGCTTGAGGTATGAAGCCACGCGCTCCCCTTTCCGCATTTGAATCATACGGAGCTTCTGCCCTAAGTACAACTTCTGCTACTCAGAAGATCCCTCATATAGGTCATGAAAAGCTACCCACATCTCTCTAGCAGTATCCTTGCCAGCCACATGTGAGAAGATGTAATCCTTGACACCATGAAGGAGCAACCTCTTTTCCTTAGCCATATCTGCCTTGTACTTCTTGAGTTGATCTTCATTCAGAGGAACAACTACCACGTTCTCCATGAATGCCTTCAGATCATATTCATCTAGAAGGAACTTAGCTCGTTCCTTCCAGATCATATAGTTGGAGGAGCCCTCCAACCGATCCTGATCACGAAGTCCGTGAGATACCATCTCAATCGAAATCTGTCGAATCTGCTCCCTCTTCCTCCCTATTGCACAGCCCCTAGCAGGCTTACACACTCCCTAATGGAGTTGTAAGTTTTGTTGCTCCTCTACTACTCAGCAACTGAGAAAAGTTGACTTCCTCGGCTAGGAAATCACTGAGGAAGAATTCCCTCAATATGTGCTCTTGACTCCTTCTGGCACTTTTCTACCCAACAACAGCTTCAAAAAAACTACGTCCCTCTGTCTTCTACGTGGAGGCTCTACATTGCTCCCTCTACCACAACAAGATCTCGAACTAGAAGCCCTTTCTCTCTGTCAACTCTGTAGTGACTAACTGTACGTTAGACTTAATAATTCTTGAAGATTTCTCAAGATTTAAAAGAGATAAATATATATATTGATATGATGAATGATGATTTACAAAGCTAAGGCGGTGCTCCTTTAAATAGGAGTTGACTGGCCACGCCCAATTAGAGAGACATGCCCCTTTGGAACTGATGTCTCTTCATTTGATTTAATCAATTATTTAACTAACTAATTACATTCATAATTAAATTAACAAAACAAGAACTTATTCTAAATAGTTATGAACTTAGATTCATAACATTGCCTTCCCCTTAAGATGCTTTGTCCTCAAAGCATAGGTAGACTTGGGTATTGGCGAATGAAACGTTCTGACTCCCAAGATGAATCTTCCTCGGGTAGCCTTTTCCATTTAATGAGGTATTCTTTTATTGTCTTTGACTGTAAAACCTTTTCTCGTGTTGCAAGTATGCCCTCTAGTTCTAGGACGATTCTTCCTTCTTCATCAGTCTCTGGTATTTTTGTTTGTGCTATTTGGTTCTGCCCTAGTACTTTTTTGAGATTTGATACATGAAAAGTACTATGGATTCGAAACTTATCTGGTAACTTTAATCCATAAGCTACACGACTGATCTTCTTGACTATTTGATACGACCCATAATATTTTGGTGATAGTTTATTTTTGCCTTGTTGTTTTAACGACAACTGCTTGTAAGGTTGAAGCCTAACAAAAACCCAATCTCCTACTTCAAATTCTCTTTCAGTGCAATGTTGATCGGCTTGTTGTTTCATTCTATTACGTGCCAGGGTTAGATTTTCTTTTAATAAATTGATGATTCTTTGGTTTTCTTCCAAGTGATTTTTTACGGCTGGGACTTTAGAATTAAGAAGTGCAAAATCCTTCCATTTCGGTGGTTCATAACCATAAAGAGCTTGGAAGGGCGTCATTTTTGCCGATATATGGTAGGTGGTATTATACCACCACTCTACCAGATGTAGCCATTGGGTCCACCTACCTTGTTTGTCAGTGACAAAACAACGGAGATACATTTCTAAACATTTATTTGCCACTTCAGTCTGCCCATCTGTATGGGGGTGATAGGCTGTACTCATGTTGAGGGATATTCCTACCTGGTGGCAGAATTCCTTCCAGAAATTTCCTTTGAACCTAGCGTCTCTATCACTATGATCTTGGGAAACCCATGTAATTTGTATATGTTTTTACAAAATGTCTCTGCAATTTGCTTAGTTGTGTCAATTTTCTTAATAGCCATAAAATGGGCATACTTTGTGAGCCTATCTACTACGACAAATATCTTATCTTTGTCGTTTGATACAGGTAATCCTTCTATAAAATCCATCGAGATCTCTTCCCATTTCTGATCTGGTATATGTAAGGGGTGTAACAGACCTGGTGTTGGAATGTTCTCACTTTTATTTCTTTGGCAAACATCACATTCAGCAACATATTTCTGAATCTCCTTGCTCATGCCCTTCCAATAGAATGACTGTCGAATGTTATAGTAAGTTTTATAGAATCCAACATGTCCAGCCGCTGGTGAACTGTGTGATTCCCTTAAGATTTTCGACTTAAATTTGGATGCTGGTGCTAGATAAATTCTATTCTTATACCATAAGATGTCATTCTTCCATTCGAAATTGACATATTGACTGATATTCTTCATCATAGTGTCACACTCTTCATCCTTGGCATATTCAGCTCTTATTTCATCCAACCAATCTGGAACAACAACCATGGCGGCACAAGTGGTGTGGTCATCATCTTTACGTGAAAGAGCATCTGCAACGACATTTTCCTTCCCTTTTTTGTGTAATATCTCCAAATCGAATGCTGACAGCTTCTCCATCCATTTCTGTTGCTCTGTTGACAAAGTCTTTTGCTGAAGTAAGAATTGCAGCCTATTGTGGTCAGTTCGAATTGAAAATTTACTTCCAAGCAAGTATTGGCACCACTTAGTTAATGCATGTATGATGGCGAGCATTTCTTTTTGGTATGTTGATTTTAGCCCTTCTCGTTTATTCAGTTTGCGACTTTCGAATGCTATAGGGTGGTTATCCTGCATTAATACAGCTCCAATTCCGAAACCCGAAGCATCACATTCAACTACAAATGATTTGGAGAAGTCGGGCATTGCAAGTACCAGTGTGGTTGACATCATTTCTTTTAATTTCTCAAAACACTTATCTGCTTGATTGTCCCACTGAAACGCATTCTTTTTTAGTAAATTAGTCAGGGGTGTTGTCAATTGTGCGTATTTTTTTATAAACCTTCTATAATAACCGGTGAGACCTAGAAATCCTCTTAGCTTCGATATGTTCTTGGGTCTAGGCCATTCTCTGATTGCCTTAATTTTGTTGGGGTCTACTTTGACTCCCTCCCTAGATATAACGTGTCCAAGGTATTCAACTTCCTTCTGCCCGAAGGTGCACTTTGACAATTTAGCATAAAATTGATTCTTTTCTAAAACAGATAGTACTGTCTCCAAATGTTTGAGATGTTCCTTCCATGTCTTGCTATAGACAAGGATATCGTCAAAAAAAACTAATACAAACTTCCGCAAATATGGGTGGAAGAGATCATTCATGGTAGCTTGGAAAGTCGCTGGTGCATTTGTTAGTCCAAACGGCATGACTTTGAACTCATAATGTCCTTCATGGGTTCGGAAAGTTGTTTTCTCGACGTCTTCTAGTCTTACCCGTATTTGGTAATATCCTGATCTTAAATCTATATTTGAAAAATATTCTGCACCATGTAACTCATCCAACATCTCATCAATGAATGGAATTGGAAACTTATGTTTAATTGTGATTTTATTCAATCCTCTATAATCTATACATAGTCGGAAAGATCCATCTTTCTTCCTAACTAACACCACTGGAGCAGCATACAGGCTTCTACTCTTTGTTATGATTCCATGCTCCAACAAGTCTTGTATTAATCGTTCTATCTCTGTTTTGTGATGATGTGGGTAACGATATGGTTTGGCATTTACTGGTGTGGAGTCTGGTTTAATCTCGATAATGTGTTCGATCTTCCTTTTAGGGGGTAACTCCATTGGTAGGTCTCGGAAAACCGTCTTGTATTTTTGGATTAAAGATGAAATTTCCATGGACTGTGAGTCCCCTTCCGTCGATAGTAACTCCAATTGTTGACATTGTGACAAAAATGCTGGAGCTCCCTTGCGAATGAGTTTTTTCATTTGTTGAGCAGAGACAACTTAAGTGGGTGGGGCATGGAACCCCATTAACTTGTATCTTCTTCCATCCATTTTAAACTTAATAAATTGCTTTATGTGATTTGTTGAGTACGTACCTAATGTCCGCAACCATTCTACCCCTAAAACGACATCTACTACCCCTAGGGGAACCGTATAAAAACTAGTTTCTATCTCATATTCACTCAATTGTAACTTGACCTTATGGCACTTGCCTATTCCATCTATTCGTTTACCATCTGCTACCATTACTTTTAAGTCTGCTACAGGGTAAGCAAAAATGTTTAGTCTTTTTGCAATATTAACATCCACAAAGTTGTGTGTACTCCCAGAGTCTATTAGGACTATAACATTCTGCTTCTTAATGTGACCTTTAAGTTTTAATGTTTGTGGCTGAGTTATCCCTGTGATGGCTGCAAGCGAAATTCGTGGAATATCTTCATCTTGTTCTGGATTTGAGTTTTCACTTTCTTCATTGCTCTCCTTGTCAGTGCTATCTTCTTGTGAATCCCCATCTTGTTCTGCTTCACAGTTATAAAGTTTTTGGTTTGCACATTTATGTCCTGCGAAATATTTGTCTCCACACTTCCAACATTTCCCCTCTTTTTTTCTTTCAACATTAGTTGGTTGTTTTCCTTCATTGCGCATTGGTGGGGGAATGTATTTGGTTGACTTCTCCATGGGTGTTTTACCTAATTTCCCCTTAGCATAACTAACTTCCCTCTCATTATTAGCATATGGGTTTCTATGGACTTTATATTTTCGTTCAATAATTATGGCGGCATGTCTGGCTTCCTCAACAGTATTGGGTTTATACAATTTTAATTCTTCCCTAATGTAGTCTTTGAAGCCACAACGATACATTTTTAATAGTTCTTCGTCTGAAAATCCTCTTTGCCTTACTGCTAATACTTCCCATTCGTGAGTGTATTCACTCACCGATCCCTTCTGCTTGAGGTGAACAAATCTCTCATAGACATCATCCTCTTCCTCATCATGAAATCTTTTCAACAGGGAGTTCTTTAAATTTTCCCAAGTGAATGTAAGACCATTACACTTAGGGGACCACCACATAAACCAGTCATATGCTTCTCCTTCCAGGTAGTTGGAACTTGGATGCTGTTATAACTTTTTCTTGCGAACCTAATGGTGGATTTGCTGCAAAAATGGCCTCCATTTTGTTTACCCAAACGATGGCACCCCGATGGTCTTTACCATCATATGTAGGTAATTTACTTTTAATTTTAAGGAAATTCCCTTCCGGTGATTTAGTGTAGTATCAACTTCCTTCAAACTGTATTTGCGGTATTCGTCCCTAAAAATTCCTTTGGAAGTCGTGATCTGGAGAAATCCCCTCTGGGGTTTTTAAGCTCTGATACCACTGTAGTGACTAACTGTACGTTAGACTTAATAATTCTTGAAGATTTCTCAAGATTTAAAAGAGATAAATATATATATTGATATGATGAATGATGATTTACAAAGCTGAGGCGGTGCTCCTTTAAATAGGAGTTGAGTGGCCACGCCCAATTAGAGAGACATGCCCCTTTGGAACTGATGCCTCTTCATTTGATTTAATCAATTATTTAACTAACTAATTACATTCATAATTAAATTAATAAAACAAGAACTTATTCTAAATAGTTATGAACTTAGATTCATAACAAACTCACTTAGAGAGAGACTGCCACGAAAATCTTAGCCCTCTTGGCTAGAGCTGCGCAATCCTACAATGGATTCGTTTGCCTGTACTGCAACAAAAACAGCCTTCACTTCATAATTCAGATTCGTTCTTCTTGTTTCACATCAATGCTCTAATACCATGTGAAAAATCCTAGATCTGAACAATCTAAGGAATCCTACTGCAACCAACAGAATTACTTCTTCTATTATGTAATTTACTTTACACGATTATTTCTGAATCACACATGAAATACTAAAGCAATCACTGAAGCAGCCTACACTATAATACTCATGATTTTGAAACAAGAAAACTGAACAAGGAAATCCATCACACATATGAAACTCTTATTTTTGGACAAGAAAGTCCCCGGAAAAAACCCAATGCGGGAAAATCGGTGCAGCAGATCTGAGGGTTTTATTATTAAGTAGTAGCAATGTCTGGATACATCTTTGAATACCCCTAGGGTTATTAAGTTACAAAGAGAAATACTGGCAAAAGAATTTGTGAGGATTTACCTCACTCAATCACTGAGTTCCCGGCTGATCCGAATGAAGAAAAACCTGCCCTAGGGAGGCATTGCACTAAATCTGTGCAGTCCCGGTGCTAGACCTTCCAGCCTCAGCGTCACCCCCTTCCAGGCTCAACGTTCAGCCCCAACCAAGTCGTTTTGCCTCTATGGGCCTTGAGGAACAACCTCTTAGAGTCACTTTTCGGATCCCGGCCTCCGAAACTGATTTACAAGCAAAATTCCAAAAACCCTACTCTGCCTCTATGTTGTTTCTGCATGACCCCTACGCAGTCATTGCGTTAGCCCTCCTTCCTTCAGCGTTGGCTTGGTTAGATCACCTCTACCACTCTCTGACTAATGCTCCACCGGCTAAGAAAATTTCTTCCTCTTTGGATGCTATCTCTGCCCCTCACTGCTTAGATCTCTAGCTCGAATTTCTCAGCAAAACCAGCCCCAGAAATTTCGAACTCTATATCAATTCAGTGTGTCTTTCCAAATGACCCTTAAGCCGTCCTTTATAGTCTTATCGTTGAGACATCAACGGCCAAGATTAAATCTCTAATCAACGGCTAAGATTATAACATGACTTGATCTTCATTTTCTAGATGATTCTCACTCTTGTTTTATTAACACCCTTTAATTATTTCATTTCCCTAAGTTTCGACTTAGGGTCCCCATTAAAATAATTAATTATTTTAATAAAACATAAACAAGTGGAATTTTCACAAACGGTTTATGGGTTCTTTGGAATACCAATATCTAAGCCTCTCCACAAAATTTGAGACTTAGAGCACTTTCCGATGCTACAAAAATCAACAATTCCTTGGCCACATCATCGGAGAGGATGGGGTGCGTGTGCACCAAGAGAAGATCAGGGCCATACTAGATTGGCCTACACCCAGGGCTGTGACTGAACTCTAGGGATTCTTGGGCATCTGCACCTATTACAAGAAGTTCGTGAAGGGGTTTTCATAGTTGGCAATACCCCTCACTAATCTGACTAAGAAAGTTGCATTTGAGTGGACAGATGTCGCGCAGGGGGATTTTGAGCGCCTCAAACAGGTGATGAGCAGTTGTCCAGTGTTAGTGCTGCCAGATTTTTCACAATCGTTTCTACTGGAGTGTGATGTGTTCGGTGAGGGCGTTGGGGTTGTTTTGATGCAGTGTGGGCACCCCATAGCATTTGAGAGTCGGGAAATCCTTAGTCATGAGAAGCTTTATTCTATATATGACAAGGATATGTTGGCCATCATGCATGCGTTGGCCAAATTTCGACAGTATCTGGTGGGAAACAAGTTCAAGGTAAAGACTGATCACAACAGTCTTCGGTTCTTTTTGGAGCAGAGAGTGCTCAACGAGAGGCAACAGAAATGGGTCAGCAAGATCTAAGCCTACGATTTTGACATAGAGTATGTCAAGGGCAAGTAGAATGTAGTAGTTGATGCTTTATCCAGGAGGCCCGCAACATTATCCCTTGTGAGTATCTACCTAGATTGGAGGGCACAATTGTTGGTAAAGTACTCTAAGGACAGGCAGGCTTGTGAGGTCTTAGATGGCACCCATGCAAATGACCGGTTTTGTGTGATGGATGAGGTGATAGAAGAACCGGATCTATTTGGTACCTGGTTCGCAGTTGAGGGAGAGGATTATGCAAGTTGCGCATGACTCTCCACTAGCAGGACATCATGGGTTCCTCAAGAGATACCGAGCTATCTGGAAGTGTTTCACATGGAGGGGCCTCAAGGGGGATGTTTTGAGGCTCGTACAGGAGTTTGATACTTGTCAGAGGAAGAAGGGAGAGCAGACACAACCCGCGGAATTACTGCAGCCTCTTCCCATTCATGAGAGGAAATGGGAGAGTATATCCATGGATTTTATTATAGGGTTGCCAGCAGCAAAGGGGCAAGACTGCATATATGTAGTGGTCGACAGGTTGACCAAGTACGCCCATTTCTTCGCCATACCCTCCCGGTCATCATCTTCGCAGGTGGCTGAGTTGTTTTTCAGGGAGGTGTTTAGACTACATGGTTTCCCAAAGACCATAATGAGTGACAGGGACTGTCGATTTATGGAGGGATTCTAGCAAGAGTTGTTTCAGTTAGTGGGGACTGAGCTCACACCCAATACCTGTGAAAATTCCAAAACCGGAATCCTATTGCAGCAACTGAAAATTACTCTCCTAATTGTTAATTTTATTTAACAATTTATTTGTTGTTTTCTATGGCAAACACTGAATAAATCACACTGCAATCTACACAAATAAAACTGCGGAAGAATAAACGTTGGAAGAAATGCTAGCACACATAAAATTGACAAAATTATTTTTGGACAAAAGTCCCAGGAGAAAACCAACTTGGGAAAATCGGTGCAGCAGATGAGGGTTTTATTATTAAGCAACAGTGAAATAATCTGAGTACAACCGGATGCCGAAGCTGGCAATCCTACAGAGAAAAATTGGAAAGAAAAATCTAGTGAGGAAATTTCCTCTCCACAGGCAAATATGGGCTCTGACCTCAGCTCCAGGTGAGTTGTCCAAACTGGCTCTGTGTAGCTACTACATCAGACCAGCGCAGCCCCTTTTGCACTTAGTTCAAACCAACTTCTCCTCAAGCTATCTGGTCTGCTGTTGTCTGGGAAAATGTCTCTCCTGGCCTCTGGAACCTCTATCCATCTTTTGGCACTGAAACTCGTCTTTCCCCAACATAATCGAAACTGCCTCTAGAGGCTACTGCGCTGCCTCTGCGTCAGCCTCCCTATGGCTCTTCTACCTCTCTGCAAATGCACTCACCAAATCTGGAATTCTTCCTTCGGCTTCACTGTCTCTGCCCCTCTCACTGTCTTGATCTCATTAACTCTCTCTCCGGCAATTGACTACTGCTACTATGGAAATCGATCTATTCATGGAATCGAACCTCTCAAGTGTCTTCTCCAAGTGCCCATCAACGATTTCTTATAATCCTCTATTGGGACTCCAATGGCCAAGATTAAATCTTAATCGATGGCTAGGATTAACTTGAAGTTGATCTGTGTGAGTTTCTAGATCATTCACACCTTGACTTAATTAATTCTAATTAATTAACCATATTCCCTAAGTTTAGACTTAGGAAATATTTAAAAATTGCCTAATAATCTAATTAAGACATTTCTAGGCGGAATTTCCATAAACGATTATGGGTTTTGGAGATACCCTGTATTATAGCCTCTCCACAAAATTTCAAGGCTAGAACACATCTGATGCTACAAAAACTAACACTCCCTCTTAGCGAGGAATGTGTTCTAATGTTGCAACTGCTGCCACAACACACTGTCTCTGCACCATCTCCTGTCACACTACTAATGTGTGGCCATACTGCCCACCAACCACTACGCAACTCTAATACGAGTTGCATTTGTGTTGTTGCTGACCCTGTTGAACTGCTGCCAATACTGCATTTGCACTGCAACTCTCTTTCATCTGTTGTTGCAGCAACTGAGAAGTATCTGAAATACTAAACCAATTTTGTTCAGTATGATGCATTTGTCACCCGAGTCCTGACTGCTACTAGCTATTGCATTGTCAGTTGACTCTGCACTGTGCCAACTACACTACTACCAACTCTGCACTGCACTCCCCAGTATCTGACTGCTACTAATATCTGCAACTGTCACTCTAGCATCTGACTGCACCAACTGGCACAGGTCCATCCTGCTACTAAATATTGTGGGCCCCCGTAGCCAGGTACTAATCCAAGAGGTGGACCCCTCAAGGATCCTGCCAAACTGTAGCACTCTGGGGCTACAAAACCAAGTCGCTCCACCTCACTCTTGGAGGTATGTCTGCGAACATTGTGAAGTCTTCCTCCAGCCTAGAGGAAAGCCTATCGATCTCAGTAGAAGTCGCACATTGGTCCTGCTTCTCCTCTTTGTCCTTCTTCATTAGAGGACACTGGGTAATGTAGTGGCCTAGCTCACAACACCTGAAGCACTTGACCTTTGACAGGTCCTTCTTCTTTCATTGCTCCCCCTGTCCCTGACTGGGACCCTTAGATGCAAGGGCCACATTCTCCTCCTCCTTCACCTGCTTTGATCCGTTGTTGTTGCCACTGATTGAGTTCTTCAAGAGAGCTTGCCTCATCTCCTCTTGCTGCAAGTCAGCCCACATTTTGTCCCATCCTGGTAGTATGTCTCTGCCCAATATACTTTGGACAAAGACCTGCCAATCCTCTGAGACGTTAATGAGTGCCAACCGCACTAGCTCTGAATCCTGAGGCGCTGCCCAAACAGCTAACAACTGATCCCAGACCTCCTGAATCCTGGTGAGGAAAGGGTCTATGCCGTCCCCTTTCTGCATCTGGATGCATCTCAACTTCTCCTCGAGGTACATCTTTCGCTGCTTGGAAGTACCTTGATATAACGTGGCTAAAGCATCCCACATCTTCTCGGAAGTATCTTTGTCAGCGATATGCGAGACCACATGATCTCGAATTCCATCTAGGATCAATCTCTTCGCCAGCACCATCTCCTTTCTGTACTCCTTCAATTGATCTGCATCCGTGGGAACCGCTAACCCTGCATCAATATATGTTTTCAAGCCAAACTCGTCCCGAAGGAAGGACATCCTTACCTTCCAAATGATGTAGTTGGAAGCCCCATCCAACTTGTCCTGATCACGAAGCCCAGCAGTGGTCATCTCAATAAATGTCGAAAATCTCCTCTTCCCTTATGCTCAGTTGTTGCTCAGTTATTCGCACTCCCTTCTGGAGTGAGATACTTTGCTCACAACGACTGCTAATCTACAAGGGAAACCGAACTTCTTGAGACTAGAAGTTCCCTGAGGAAAATTTTCCCTCGGTGTGTGTTCTTCTTTCTTCCACCCGACATTAGCTTTTCTCTAGAAAATTGCTGCAAAACTACTGTGTCAAGCTAGAGATCTGCTCTACAAAGATTTTGGGCTGCTCCCTCTATCTCTGGAGCTACTCGATCTAGAGAGATTGAATTTTTCTGTCGCTCTCTCAAAAAAATCGATTTTCCTCAAGTGACTCGGCCTCTTGGCAAAGTGCGTTGCCCTCTGGGGTTTCGCTCTGTTGCCTACAATGAACAACGAAACTCCTTCTGTCTTCACTACTGAGCTCTTCGAATGATCATCTGCTCTCTGATACCATGTGAAAATTTCGAAACTGGAACCTTATTACAGCAATTGGAAATTACTCTCATAATTGTTAATTTTATTTAACAATTTATTTGTTGTTTTCTACAACAAATACTGAATAAAACACACTGCAATCTACACAAATAAATTTGTGGAAGAATAAACAATAAAAGAAATGCTAGCACACACAAATAAAATTGACACAATTATTTTTGGTCAAAAGTCCTCGAAAAAAACCAACTTGGGAAAACTAGTGTTGCAAATGAGGGTTTTATTATTAAGCAACAGTGAAATAATCTGAGTACAACTAGATGCTGAAACTGGCAATCCTACAGAGAAATACTAACAAGAAAAATCTAGTGAGGAAATTTCCTCACTCCACAGGAAAATCCGGGCTCTGACCTCAGCTCTAGGTGAGCCATCCAAACTGGCTCTATGCAGCTATTGTGTCACACCAGCACAGTCCCTTTTGCACTCAGTTCAAACCAGCTTCACCTCAAGCCGTCTAGTCTGTTGTTGTCTGGGAAAATGTCTCTCCTGGCCTCCGGAACCTCTATCCAGCTTCTGGCACTGAAACCCATCTTTCCCCAGCATAATCGAAACTGTCTCTAGAGGCTACTGCGTTGCCTCTGTGTCAGCCTCTCTATGGCTCTTCTACCTCTCTGCAAATGCACTAACAGGATCTAGAATTCTTCCTCTAGCTTCACTGTCTCTTCCCCTCTCTCACTGCTTCGATCTCACTAGCTCTCTCTCCGACAACTGACTGTTGCTACTCTGGAAATTGATCTGCCCATGGAATCGAACCTCTCAAGTATCTTTTCCATGTGCCCATCGACGACTTCTTATAATCCTCTGTTATGACTCCAACGGCCAAGATTAAATCTTAATCGATGGTTAGGATTAACTTGAAGTTGATCCGTGTGAGTTTTTAGATCATTCACACCTTGACTTAATTAATTCTGATTAATTAACCATATTCCCTAAGTTTAGACTTTGGAAAAATTTAAAAATTGGCTAATAATCTAATTAAGTCATTTCTAGGCAGAATTTCCAGAAACAATTTATGGGTTTTGGACATATCTTGTATCCTAGCCTCTCCACAAAATTTCAAGGCTAGAACACATCCGATGCTACAAAACTAACAGTACCAATTGTCACCCACAAACCGATGGCCAAACGGAGATTGTGAACAAGTGGTTGGAGGGGTAATTGCGCAACTATGTGACTGGGCAGCACCGTGCATGGGTGAAGTGGCTTCACCTTGGAGAGTTTTGCTATAACACCACGTTCCACATGTCGATAGGTATGTCTTCATTTCGTGCTCTGTATGTTTATGATGCTCTGACATTTGTTGATTTGGTGTTTGGAGACAACAAGGCCCTAGGGGCCAAATATTGGATACAAGAGAGCCAGGACATCCTTAGGGCTCTTAAGGATAATTTACAGACAACCCAAAATCAGCTAAATATATATCCTTAGGCTTTTTGAGGCTCCAACAATACAGGCAGTCCACTTTGAAGCAGAAGGGAGCTGAGAAGCTCAAACCACATTTCTATGGGCCTTACAGGGTGACCAAGCAGGTTGGAGAGGTGGCCTATGAGTTGGAGCTCTCACCGAGGAGCAAGGTGTACAACGTATTTCATGTCTCATGTCTGAAAAAAGCTTTGGGACAGCAGGTGACAACGGTTACTGATTTACCCCCTTTGGATGATACAGGGCATTTGGTGTTGGTACCAGAGGTTATTTTGGAGGTGAGAGAGAGGAGGCTCAGGAACAGGACGATTCAACAGTTTCTGGTGAAGTGGAAGTGCTTGCCAAAGGAGGATGCCACTTGGGAAGGGGAACAGGTACTCCAGTGCCCATCACTGCAGTGGCTTGAGGACAAGCAACATTTGGACGGGGAGGACTGTGATATTCCTACTAAGCAATTTTGCTAAGTAAATTACCATTTTTGCCAATTTTGAGGTTTTGTCATCTTAGACTTAAGAAAAATGGTTTAGGAGGAACCCACTTGGAATTTTTGGCTTAAGAAGGCTACAACATAGGAAAAAGGAGGCAAATTGAATTCCTAGTGGAAGGTGGGGGGCACCCCAAGAGGAATACGCACCCTTGGAGAAAAAGGCACTTGTGGAGAAAGAGGGAGAAGGGGTCGATGTATGGGGCCCACATGGAGAGAGAATGCTCAATACTAAATAGGAGGAGAAGGCATCATTTGGGGGCTTTTGATCATTTGAAAAACAAACTCTCTTGTACGCTTGAGTTGTTGACCCAAGTCTACGACTGTTGTTCAGCACACGAGATTTCCGAGGGGAGATCTCAACTCCTTCGGTGGACTTCGAGTGCCACCCTAAGGGAGCCTTTGCTACATTTGTAAAGTTGTTCCGGAGGAATTCTACAGGGAGATTTGAGCTACTTTGGAGCAGACTAGGCGAAGAATGTGAAAATTTCACAAATTGGAATCCTACTGCAACAACTAATTAAGTTTCTTCTATTTGTTAAATAACTGAACAAATTATTTATTGTGTTCTACGGAAAATATCGAAACCCATACATTGCAGCCTTCACAAAATAAATACTGCGGAAATAAAAATAACGCTGGAAAGATAGATGCACAGTGCACATACACACAAAACACACTGTTATTTTTGGACTAAGTCCCCGAAAAAACCCAACTTAGGAAATCCAGTGCAGCAGCTGAGGGTTTTTATATTATGCAGTAGTAAATCTGAGTACAAGTCTATGGTTGCCCAAACTGGCAAACCATACAGAGAAATACTGACAAAAAGTTAGTGAGAAAAATCTCACTCTGCCACTGGCGATCCGACACTGATCTGGGCTTAAGATGAGCTGCTCTGCATTGCCTCTGCGCAGTCACTGTGTCAGCCTACGCAGTACTGCATCCCCACAGCTCGGAACAACTGTCTCTTTCACTATTCGATTAGCGGTTATCTGGAAGACTGGTCTTCTTCACCTCTAGGCCACCTGCCGGCCTCTGGCTCAAAAAATCTCACAGTTCCCTAGCAAAAACGAAATCTCCTCTGAAGCACTGTGCTACCTCTCTACTGTGCACTCACCGAATCTGGAAAAACTTCCTACGGCCTTACTATCCCTACCCCTCTCTCACTGCAACGAACTCACTAGCTCTCTCTCTGGCAACTCAGCACTGCTACTCAAGAAATCGATCTCTGCAAGTGTGTCCTCTAAGCCCCATCGAGTTCCTTCTTATAAACTCTCGTTGAGACACCAACAACCACGATTAAAACTTAATCGATCGCTAAGATTAACTAGGACTCGATCCATGCCTTTTTCTAGAAGATTCACATCTGACGCAATTAATACCTTTTAATTAATCATATTTCCTAAGTTTTGGCTTAGGAAATATTAAAAACTGATTAATTATTTTAATAAAGTCATCTCTAGATGGAATTTCCAGAAACGATTTATGGGTATTGGAGTACTCATGCATTCTAACCTCTCTGCAAAATCTCGAGGCTAGAACACATCTGATGATACCAGAAACTAACACTCTCTCTTAGCGAGGAAAGTGTTCTAGTATTGCAACTGCAATACACTACGTCTACACCATCTCCTGCTGCGCTACTAATGTCTGGCTATTGTTGCCCACCAACTACTGCGCAACTTTGATATGTACTGCATTTGTGCTGGTGCTGACCCTGCTGAATTGCTGCCAACTATTACATCTGCACTACAACTCTATTGTTGTTGCTACTGTAACATCTACAACTTCCTCTCATCTGTTGTTGTTGCAACTGCAACATCTGCAGCTAAGAAATGTCCATCATACTGAATCATTTGTGTTAATTCTAATGCACCTGTCACCCGAGTCCTGACTGCTACTAGTCCCTGCGTTGTCACTGAAGCCTCTGCATTGTTGCTGACTCTGCACTACTGCCAACTCTGCTCTATCTCAAACCGCTACTAACTACTTCATCTGTCACTCTAGCACCTAACTACACCAACTGTCACTAGTCCATCCTGTTACTGCTGCTATGGGCTCCAGTAGCAAGGTATCGATCCGAGAGGTGGACTCCTCATGGATCCTGCCCATCTATAGCTCTTTGGGGCTACAACACCAAATCACCCCACCTCACTCCTGAAGGTATATCAGTGATCATGGCAAACTCTTCCTCCAATTTAGAGGACAGCCTATCAATCTCCGCGGATGCAGTCTGATGATCCTGCTTCTCATCTTTATCCTTCTTTCTAAGAGGACATTGGGTACTGTAATGACCAAGTTCACCATATCTGAAGCATTTGGCCTTGGAGATATCCTTCTTCCTTCTGCGCTGCTCTTGCTGCCCTTTTGATGCGAGGGTTGCATTCTCCTCCTCCTTTACTTCCTTCGTCCCACCGTTGTTGCTGCCACTGATGGTGCTCTTCACCAAGTCTCGCCTAATCTCCTCCTGCTGCAAATTTGCTCACATTTTGTCCCAATCTGGCAAATTTTCTCTGC
Organism: Pinus albicaulis; assembly: GCA_034641835.2. Lineage (NCBI taxonomy): Eukaryota > Viridiplantae > Streptophyta > Pinopsida > Pinales > Pinaceae > Pinus > Pinus albicaulis. Next base: position 912,221,782 of record CM076580.1, on the reverse strand, counting down.
CCGGGATACTCTGGACGAAGACTTGCCAATCTTCGGAAACGATATTTAGAGCAAATCGTACAAACTTTGTAGGTTGGGGCGTTGACCCGACTGCAGACAGTTGATCCCGGACTTCCTGAAGTTTAGTACGGAAGGGGTCTATACGCTCCCCTTTTTGCATCCTGGTACACCTCAGCTTCTCCTCCAAATACATCTTCCGCTACTCGGAAGATCCCTAGTATAGCGTAGCAAGGGCATCCCACATCTGCTTGGCAGTGTCCTTGCCAGCTATGTGTGACACTACGTGATCTCGAACTCCATCGAGAATCAGCCTCTTTTCTTTCGCCATCTCCTTTTTGTAGGCCTTTTGCTGATTTGGGTCCATGGGTACAGCTACCATTGAACTAATATACGTCTTAAAATCATGTTCATCTAGAAGACAAGAAATCCTGGCCTTCCAGATCACATAATTGGATGAACCGTCCAACCGACCCTAATCTCTCAACCCAGTTGATGCCATCTCGCCAATAATGTCGAACTCTTCCTCTTCTCCTCTGCGCAACTGATGCCAGCCTCTACACACTCCCTGCTAGAGCGTGCAAATCTGCTCACAACTGCTGCTGCGCTAAAGTGAGAAATCAAATTTCTTGGCTAGAAATTCCCTGAGGACTTCCCTAAGTGTGTGCTCTTCCTTCCTCCTGACACTATTCTGCTCTAGCAAACTGCTGCAAAATAACTGCATCCCAGCGGAAGATCTGCTCTGCAATAAACATGTTGTTGCTCCCTCTACCTTTGACAATCTTCGATCTGGAAATTTTATTCTTTGTCGACTCACTCAGAGAAATAAATTTTCCTCAAAAATTTGCCCTTCTGGTCGATGGGCTGCGCAGCCTCCTCAGGTTTCAAGCAGCTACCTACGCAGTGCTTCAAATCTCCCTCTTTCTTTCTGCAACTGAGCTCCTCCGCTTCTATCTACGCTCTGATACCATGTGAAAATTCCACAAATTGGAATCCTACTGCAACAACTAATTATGTTTCTTTTATTTGTTAAATAATTGAACAAATTATTTACTGTGTTCTATGGTAAATATCGAAACCCATACACTGCAACCTTCACAAAATAAATATTGTAGAAATAAAAATAACGTTGGAAAGATAGATGCACACACACACAAATAACATTGTTATTTTTGGACTAAGTCCCTGGAAAAACCCAACTTGAGAAAACTAGTGCAGCAACTGAGGGTTTGTATATTATGCAATAGTAAATCTGAGTACAAGTCTATGATTGCCTAAACTGGCAAACCATACAGAGAAATACTTTAGTGAGAAAAATCTCACTCTGCCACTAGCGATCCAACACTGATTTGGGCCCAAGATGAGTTGCTTTGCGCTACCTCTGCTCAGTCACTAAGTCAGCCTACGCAGTATTGCGTCCCCACAGCTAGGAACAACTGTCTCTCTCGCTATCTAATCAGCTACTGTCTAGAAGACTGATCTTCTTCACCTCTAGGCCTCCTGCCAAACCTCTAGCTCAGAAAATCTCACTTCTCCCCAGCAAAAACGAAATCTCCTCTGAAGCACTGCGCAGCCTCTACATGGATATGCGCTGCCTCTCTGTTGTGCACTCACCGGATCTGGAAAAACTTCCTCTGGCCTTATTATCCCTACCCCTCTCTCATTGCAATGAGCTCAATAGCTCTCTCTCCGGCAACTCCGTGTTGCTACTCAAGAAATCGATCTGCCAGTGAATTCAATCTCTGCAATTGTGTCCTCCAAGCCCCATCGAGTTCCTTCTTATAGTCTCTCATTGAAACACCAACAGCCATGATTAAAACTTAATCGATGGCTAAGATTAACTAGGACTCGATCCATGCCTTTTTCTAGAAGATTCACATCTGACTTAATTAATACCTTTTAATTAATGATATTTCATAAGTTTAAACTTAGGAAATATTAAAAATTGATTATTTATTTTAAATAAGTCATCTCTAGATGGAATTTCCAGAAACGATTTATGTTGAGATTTTGGGTAGTATCGGATGCGCTCTAGCTCTGAAACTTTGTGGAGGGGCTAGAACACATGAGATCTCCAAGACCCAAAAATTGTTTGAAGAAATTCCACCTGGTGTAAAAGTTATTCAAATAATTAAATTTTTTAATGGGGACCCTAAGTCTAACTTAGGGAAATTGAAAAATTAAAGTGAATTAATTTACACATGTGGTGAGAATGTTCTAAGTGACGAGGATCAAGCTTTCTCTAATCTTAGCCATTGATTAGTGATTAGATCATGGTCATTGATTTCACAACAAAAAAAGTATTAAAGGAAGGCTTGGGGTTAGTTGGAGAACACAAACAGAATCTAAGAGATCGAATTCTTCTGACGGAGGAGTGCTCGGACGAAGATCAGATCTGAGTGATTCAGAGAAGCAGTGAGGGGTAGATGCAATGATTGGTCGGAGGACCAAGAGTACAACGCAGAGCAAGGGCAGCAAAGACGCAATGGAGGCAGCACAGCCATCAGAAGGTGTGATGCAGACCCTGGAGAGGGTGACGCAGGCCCACGCAGAGCTTACGCAAGGGCATCGCAGAGCCTCCAAGGGAAAGTCCGAAATTAGCTGGAGATCGAGGTTTCTAAGCTGGCAAGCTGAAACCAGATCCCGGGAGAAGCTTATCAGCACAGAGGAAGGGTGACGTCGTCCTTCAGCAAGGACCACACAAGCTTACGCAGTGGCAGTGTAGAGACTGCGCAGAGCTAGCTGGGATTTCACCAGTGACTCATTCGGATCAGCCAGGACTTGCAAAGTGAGGTAAAACTCACATTTTTCTCTGTTGCCAAGGTTTTCTCTATTGGGTGAGCCAAATTATGGCACCCTAGATGTACTCAGAACTGTTGCTTAATAATAATAAACCCTCATAACTGTTGCACCGGTTTTCCCGCATTGGGTTTTCCGGGGACTTTTGTCCGAAAATTCATGTGTGTCCTTTGTCATATGTGCGTGATGTTCAGTAAATGATCTGTATTTGTGTAGGATGCTAGTTGTGTTTACTTCTTCTGAATATTTTCTGAAAATAACTTGTATAATTAAATCACAAGTAGGAGAAATAAATCGAGATACTGCAATAGGGTTTCTATAATTTTGTATTCAAAAATTTTCACATGGTATCAGAGCATTGCAAATCAAGCTGAAGCCATCAACAAGGGGCTGAAGATTTTTGCTGCAGGAAGGGTAGTTGAAGCAGCACAGATCTGAGAGAAGGCAGCGCAGCACCAGGAGGGACGCAGACCCAACAGAAGGGATGCAGAGGCTGAGGCAGGCCCTAGTGGGTGACGCAGAGCTTGTCAGGCTCACGATGGGTTGAAGCAGTGGCTAATGCAGGCCCTAAAGGGTGACACAGTCTGAGTTGGAGAGACGTTGCGTTGATTGTCGAGGCTGGAAGTACAGCTTCTGATCTTCAAAAGTTGTTGGTGAGGCATCGGTTCTGTTGGTGTAGAACAGTGCCTAGCAAAGGTGATAAAGTGAGGGGAAACAGTCCCTCAGCAGATTTTGCCAAGAAATCTGAGATTCGATCGGGAGGGTGATCATAGAGGGCTGATTCGGCAAAATTGGCGAAGGATTTCCGGGAGGGAAATTAGTTGTCATAGGGAGCAGTTTCTCTAGAGGGTTTCTATCGCCAACAAACCCAGATCCGATCTTCTATGGAGTGCAGCAGTAGTAGAAGGGAGAAGAGGACCTATTTCTACTGTTTGAGCAGAGATGGCCCCGTACGGACTAAGAGATCGGGATAGGTTAGACCATGTACCTAACTTTGCGATCTGGAAGGCTAGAATCCTGACAGTCCTGGAGGAGTACGGTATCAGGGACCACGCAGAAAATGTCCTAGTTGTGCCGACCGATGCGAATGCTCTGAAGAAGTTCAATGAAAATCAGGCGCGGGCAAAGCGCTTGATCATGGATGGAGTAAAGGATCACATGGTCACACACGTTGCTAAGAAGAAGACGACAAATGAGGTGTGGACAGCTCTAACCACGCTGTATCAAGGTAGCTTCGTTTAGCAGAAGATGCTTCTGGAGAACCAGATGCGGATGTTCCAGATGCACAAGGGAGAGGAGATCGATCCCTTCCTCTTCAGATTGCAGACTATCTGAGACCAATTGATTGCCATGGGGGCAACTCTGGATGATGGGCTCATGGTGAGGACTGCCCTGAATGCAGTCACCGATGAGTGGGAGACCTTTGTCCAAAGTATCTTAGGCAGAGCACAACTCCCAAAGTGGGGAGACATGTGTGCAATCCTTCGACAGGAGGAGATCCGGAGGGTGACCAAGAGGGAATTTAGCAGCGAAGGAGTCAAGATAAAGAAGGAGGAAGAGGAAGATGCAGCCCTAGTATCTAAGGGACAGCGGCAGCAAGGGAAGAAGAAGGACCTATCCAAGGTCTGATGCTTCAGATGTGGTGAACTTGGACACTTCGCCAACACTTGTCCTAAGCGGAAGGACAAGGAAGCTTTAGATTCCAAGGCAGCAGCAACGAGAGGGGACAGTGGCAGCAAAGATGATGTGGCCATGAGTGCTCATGTGCCTCGAGAGAAGAGGTGGGGCGATATAGATCTGTAGAGCAGCTACAGATGGTGTTGGCAGGATCCTTGAGGTGCCCAAACTCTTGGATCACATACGAGCTATGGGAGTCTTAAGACAGTAGCAGGATGACTGGAGTCACTGGGTGCAGAAGATCATGAAGAAGCAGAGGCAAAGTTGGGACGCTGAAGTCTGGAGCAGCGCAGAGGAGAGGCAACAGCAGCGTGGAAGCAGGAGCACAGAGGCTGATGGGATTTCAGCAACGCAGAGGCAGTGCTTACGTAGTGCAGTGCAGCAGATAGCGCAAAGCTTTAGAGAGACAGCGCAAAGCAGCAGCAAAGGGTGCTTCAGTGATGAGATGCAACCAAATCCCTCAGTTGCTTACTTCTTAGCAACTGAGTTGCAGTGCAGCAGTTAGCAGTGGCAGTGTTATAGGCAGCATGATGCAGCAATTTGAGAGGGAGCTGCAGTACAGATGTGGCAGTGATTGTGGCAAATTCATGGGCAGCAGTACAGAAAGCAGCAGCACAGTGGATGGAGGGCAACAGGCCAAGCATCGGCAGCGCGGAGACCGATGCCAGAGATCAAGGTGATGCTTCAGTAGTGAAGTGTTGCTAGAGCACATTCCTCGCTAAGAGGGAGTGTTGAGATTTTGGGTAGCATCGGATGTGCTCTAGCTCTGAAACTTTGTGAAGGGGCTAGGACACATGAGATCTCCAAGACCCAGAAATCGTTTGAAGAAATTCCACCTAGTGTAAAAGTTATTTTAAATATTTTAATGGGGACCCTAAGTCTAACTTAGGGAAATTGAAAAATTAAAGTGAATTGATTTACACATGTGGTGAGAATGTTTTAAGTGACGAGGATCAAACTTTCTCTAATCTTAGCAGTTGATTAGTGATTATATCACAGCCGTTGATTTCTCAACGAGAAAAGTATTAAAGGAAGGCTTGGGGTCAGTTGGAGAACACACACAAAATCTAAGAGATCGAATTCTTCTGACGGAGCAGTGCTCGGATGAAGATTAGATCTGAGTGATTCAGAGAAGCAGTGAGGGGCAGATGCAGTGATTGGTCAGAGGACCAAGAGTACAACACAGAGCAAGGGTAGCAAAGATGCAGTGGAGGCAGCGCAGCCATCAGAGGGTGTGATGCAAACCCTAGAGAGGGTGACGCGGGGCTCACGCAGGGGCGGCGTAGAGCCTCCAAGGGAAAGTCCAAAATTAGCTGGAGATCGGGGTTTCTAAGCCGGCAGGGCTGATACCAGATCCCGGGAGAAGCTTATCAACATAGAGGAAGGGTGACGCAGTCCTTCAGATAGCGCCACACAAGCTTACGCAGTGGCAACGTAGAGACTGCGCAGAGCTAGTTGGGGTTTCACCAGTGACTCATCCGGATCAGCCTAGACTTGCAGAGTGAGGTAAAACTCACATTTTTCTCTATTGCCGAGGTTTTCTCTGTTGGGTGAACCTGATTATGGCACCCTAGATGTACTCAGAATACTACTACTTAATAATAATAAACCCTCAGAACCGCTGCACCGATTTTCCCACATTGGGTTTTTCCAAGGACATTTGTCCGAAAAATCATGTGTGTCATTTGTCATATGTGCGTGATGTTCAGTAAATGATCTGTATTTGTGTAGGCTGCTAGTTGTGTTTACTTCGATATTTTCTGAATATTTTCTGAAAATAACTTGTATAATTAAATCACAAGTAGGAGAAATAAATCGAGATACTGCAGTAGGGTTTCTGTAATTTTGTATTCAGAAATTTTCACAATTTTTGGGTATTGGAGTACTCATGTATTGTAACCTCTCTGCAAAATCTGGAGTCTAGAACACATCCGATACTACCAGAAACTAACACAGAAAGGGACCACGCATTCTTGTGGGGAGAGAGCTTCAAGGAAGAGCTGATTCCAAAAATTTAGGGGCACATTTCCTTGGTATTTAGCAACATTTTTTGCAGCGGATTGACGGGCACAGTGGGTGGCCATTCTTCAAGCCAAATTCCTTCTTCCTAGGCATGCGCAGAGGTGGCTTGACTGGGCCTGCACAGTCACTTGAGGAGTGCATTGGTTGTGGAGGCTTAACCGAGAGTTGAGGTTGAGTTTTTCTAGGAGACATGAGGAGAATTATAGGAGGATTAATCAACTATTTTGAAGGGCTTTGGCAGCAGATTCTCAGGTAGTGCTAATTACCTAGCTGGAGGAGGAACTCGCACTAATTGGGGTAATTTTTGAAGGCTGGAACTAGACCCAACCCTTTCTGGGTCTTTGTGGGTTTGGTGAGGAGAGCCCACGGTTAATTTTACAGAATTTTTTGAGTGCTCTAGAGGCGTCAAATGTAATATTCCCAAATTTTCACCTGATATTTGGAATATTAGAGTTCTTAACTTTCTTAATGAATTAAGTAAATAAAAGGGTGGAGGGACCCATAATCCTCAATATCAATAAGTATCCACTTTTTGTGTGTGAATGTGGATTAATTAAGTCTAGATCTACATAATGAGGTAGTTGAGCAACTACTAATGTGAATGGCATTGGAGATTATGTCTCATTAATTGAGATAGATCATGGAGGTTGATACAGTCAACTAAGATCTTAAAGATGTCAAACAGAAGATCATGGAACATTCATGATAAAGTGATGGAGGATGTTGTGCAATTAAAGCACACATGATGGAGAAGGTGTACATTGCACCTAGACATGATGGATGATTTGGTCAAACAGCGCAGTCAAACATGGAGGATTTGGTCCACATGCACAGCGTAGTCTAGATGAAGGCCAAGGCATGGGAAGGCTCAAACATTATATAAAGAAGATGAAGGCAAGGATGGAGGTATGCTAGTGATTCTTGATGTTAAGGATCTTTCGAGATCTGGAATTGTCATGTGACATTCCATTGTTTTCTTGGGCTATTTAGCAGAGATTGCAAGTGTTGTTTAGCACAAGGTGTTCCTGGTCGGGAATCCCACCTCTTTCTTAGAGTAGCTCTAGAAAGAGTATTGTACTTCACTCTACATCAGGCATTGGTGCCACATCTCTTTTCCTACTTTCTACATAACATTCATATTCAGAAATTGCAGATTTCTGAAGATCAATTTGGAAGGTGGAAGTTGTCTTCAATACTTCAGCTGCAGAACTGGTGAGGGTTTATTCCTATCACCTTGGGCTTATAGACAGCATTCCCAAAGCTTCATTTTAGATCTGGCATCAGGCCAAAAGTTATTGACCCCCTAGCAGCGGTATTTCCTTCAGGAATTACGCTATCCAATTTGCAGATCCAAAAAGAGGAAGAAAGTTGCTAGCATTTCAGCTAGTAATCCTGTGAGGGATCATCCCCTCACATTGCCATCAGTCTTTCCATCAGCTTGGAGTTTATTGCAGCATTTTTCAACAGGCAGAAGGCCTCTCTTTCCCTCACACCGCAATTTCTATCGGTAATTGTGTTGCAGCAGCTGTAATCATTATTGGAGGATTGAGAAGCTAGATCTAGAGCTTCCAGCTTGTAGATCTGAAGAAGGGATCAGCCCTTCAAGCTTAGATCTGATCTTGCAACATATTTCAGCCATCTATTTGACAGATCTAGCTTCAGATCTGTATTTCCAGCAGATCAAGGATCAAATCCTAGGAGGGTGATTTTCCAAAGTTGTAGATCTGGAAAATCCTTTCTGGGATATCTTGGGAATCCATCACATTGGCCAGATCTTGAATCTTGGCATCATCTGAGCTCCAGATTTGAGTAGATCTGCTTTTTCCTTTTCAGCCTGCAGTCATATGTTCATATTCTGCTGAAGGGACAGCGCAGTATTTGCTTCAGTGGCTCTTCAGTTACGCAGTGCCTATTGTGGCATGTTTTCTGGGTGATTCTAGGCCATCTCTTTGGCTAGATCTCCTCATATTTTGTACATTGTGTAACTGAATCTTCTCCAATATAATAAAATGGCTCAGCTTCTCTGTAAAATCTGATGTTGTCTTAAGATTTATTGTTTACTTAGTTGCAGTTCTTATATTGTGTTTAAGTATTACTGCATTCTCCCTTTTGGGGATATTACATCAAACAATAGTCTCTTTCCAACTATCAGCAGTAGATTTCCGAGGCCAACGCAGAGCTTGAAGAGGAAGTACTTTCCAGCATCCGAGCAACACATTTTCTCACCTGGGGTTTGTCTAGCTTGCTTTAGCAAGCCTAGGTGCACATATTCCATACATATATTGTACACTCCTCTTTGATAATAAAATGGCTCTGCTTGGTACAGTTTTTTGCTAAATTTATGGTTGTCTAATTGCATGTTGCATTTTTGTGTTGCATGTAGTATTTTTGTTTTGATTATCACTGATTCCTAGTAGGAATATTACATTCCTCTATAATATAGACAATTGTAATTACATTAGTTAGCCTAATTTTACAAAGTACATTGCAGGGAAATGTCTTTCCCTTTGGAAATTTCATGACCCCCTTAGGGTCTAGTTAAAATAGATTGCCTAAGGTTGATGGTCCTACATTAGAAGGGTGGGAGAAGGGAAGCACCCGTGCTTAACACCAGTATTATAATTAATGTCCTTTAAGCACTCGCTATTACATTTCATATTTGTAAATACTAAAAATATTTTTCTAGATCCTAACCACAGCGCTACATAGCTCAAAAGGGACACTTTCTTCTTCAGGTCTTTTCCATAGCTTAAGCACAGTGTTAGAGGCTTTTCTAAAGCCAACACAACAACATATGAATTTTTTTGTCTCTACAACCCTTGGCAATAACTCCAAAAGTAATAAGGTGATTAGTTGTAGCATGTTGATTCTTGAAGTCATCTTGTCTTATAGTCTTATTAATGTCCTCAATCCACTGACTAATTTTTCAAAGGCAATCAGTTGCTTCTTTTGGTAATCACGCCATAATTGTTAGTTCAAATAGATTATTTCCAATAACAAGTTTTAAACCTCTGCCAAATCAATGTGTAGACAACCTGCTAGTACCCCTGCACTTGTGCAATTGATAGAAACTTGGTAAACTCTCAGAGTTGCCCTTAGACTACATCTCATAAGCATATAATGTACACTGACCACTGTACATCACGCTTGCAGGGTACCGATGTTTTACGTATGGTTTTGGAATAATTCCAAGTATGTCATCAACGTGATTAAAATGCTTGTCAATTTTATGAAAGCAAGGGCCTTTTCTTAGAAGTAGATCAGAACCCACGGACCCAATATGCTTTGTTGAGATTTCATCACACTAAAATTTCAGAAGGCCCATGGAATTCAATCAATGATGAAAATGCAGCTGGGAGAGTTTAGGGTTTTAGGGGCGGGGGAGAGTGGTGTCAAGCATGGCACCAATCAATTGTGCATGGCATACAGTCTAAAGACCGTTAATACTTGAAAACAATTGAGTTAAAAGCGTCAAGCACGTAACAATGCCCTCGAAACCGCTCAATTCCAGCTAAAACTAAAACAAACAGCCACCCCAAAAAGGTTTGCAGGTGTGAAGGCTTACGCCCAGCCATTGGAAGAGAAAAGACTATACCATACTTACCTGATGATCAGAGCGGACAAGGGATGTGATATTGGGATCTTTGTGGAGATTGGTGTACAGATCCAATGCACTTCGCTTCAGCAGTACCAACACTCTGCGTCTTCCCATGTCCACTCCACTGCTAAATTCCGTCTTCACTTAGAGTGAGCTCACGTTTCACTGATACATAAGTCAGAAAACTATATTATAATGGGCTGACTATACATTAAAGGTCCAAATCTCTATTTCTTCATTTATAAGATATTATTAATTACTACGTTCTCGGTGCATCAATATCTGAGTTCCAGTTTCAGATGGAACAATAATTACTTTGTACATTCGCTTTTCGTTTTCAGTCATTTTGATCGGAATGAGATCCTCGAGCGTATTGAACTCTACTTAAAATGGGATATAAATCGTACTTCATGACAAATGCATCACTTCCTAACTGCCTATGCATTACAATAATTTGAAGTAAGAAAAAGATATGAACTGCCTATGCATTACAATTTGAAGAAAAATATATGAACAAGTGAGATGATAAATAAAGTTGCTTATTCCTGCATATTTTGTAAAGTGGGTATAATCCTTTTGTTAAAATGATTAAACTTTACAAAATATGCCAGAATAAGCAACTTTATTTTTCATCTCACTTGTTCATATTTTTTTTTCTTACTTCAAATTGTAATTTACAAGCATATATAGTAATAGTTTGTAGGATTAAAATTTTCAATTTTATACCTATTACATAGTAATACAGAGGCTAAAAGTCTTAATATGTTAAAAAATAATATATATATATATATATATATATATATATATATATATATATATATATATATATATTTTTTAATTTAAAATATTTAAAATATGTAATAACAATTTTATATAAGTATTATAGTTTTCATTAAAATGTCAATAACTATAAATTAACAATTTTTTAGTTAAATTTATAGGCATTGTAATTTAAATAAAAATGCAAAGATGAACTATTGAAGGGGTTAGATCTAATGGCGAAAGTAGTTTTTCATTGTAAGGCAAGGTTAAATTTCATGAGGGCCTAACTCGAAGCAATGAGGACATCTTGAGGTAATGGTCGAACATATGGTTGCACCTAGAGAGATTATATTAAATGGTCTTGCAACTCATGCACAAAAAAACAGATCAAAACCCACCCACCCCATGTCCTTCAATTTTAAGTCAAATCTTGCTAGAGTGATTGGATTTTGAGGGTTTCATTCTATAAGGTAACCAAGGCTCTGTTGTACTCTCTTTTTGTTTTTCTTAAATTTTGAATATCAGAGGATTGCAGTGCAAATCATAGCAGAGATTGGACTCATTTTCTAAACAACGAATAAGCTCAAAGGCCATATTAGACCCACTCAATCATAAAGTGATTTGCAAGAGCTCTCCAACGATATAAAGAAGTCTCAAATTGGCCACTCAGATCAAAAGATAAGGATAGCTAAAGAGAAGCCTTTGAGACTTAAATTCCTAGAATCTCGTGACTTGTCGAAAAATCAATTGTGAGAAGCTCCAGGGGCCAGAGACCAAAAATCCATCAGTTGTCAGAGCCTATGTCATCTATTGATGGAATCTCGTAACAGAAATTGGAGGCCTAGACCTTGCGACCCTAGATCCCTGTGACATTTTGCTAAATCAATTCTTAAAGGATCTGAGATTAGACCATTTACAAAGGAGTTGCCCATAACCAGGGACTAGGGACCCTTCTCTCTCTTTCGTTCGAACAGGTGGGAACGTGCCATTTGGAAAAGATGATGCCAGCAATCACCCATTGGGAGGTGTACATGTGGCAGACAGTTTTGGAGTTTTCATGTGCCTAGAGGGTCCAGATATGGATGACACATGGATCAATCACAGGTCAACACATGGCTTGGTCGACATCGGCATGATGTCATCCCGACAATATACCCCCAAAGTCCAAGAGCCCCGTAACAGTTTCTAATTGCATTCTAAAAGGAGTTGGGCTTCTAGGCACCAGGGGTCCATGGCGCCAGAGCATCTGAGTTCCAGCTAAGCAGTAACTAGCATTGTTCTCAGCATGCAGGAGTCGCAAAGTGGCAATGAACCTTCCACATGTATCAAACATAAATGATTGAGGAGCGGCTACCTATGAAGAGGATCACCACCTGTCTCAAAGCAACCTCACCTGAAAGGAACTCCAGTGGGTGAACAAGCACAGCGGTTAAGCCAATGCTGGCAACCGAAAAGTTAGAGTCAACAAAGCAATATTTGCATATCCGGTTGCGATTGATTCCAGGTGGGGTGAGCCTTACCTCCAACTTCTCCCAGGAACTTGTTGGGAGATAAGAAGGACTCACCACCTATCAAGCCAGCGTAGTGGCCACGTCTGCCACTGGGACAATTATCAAGTGAGCATGAAAATCAATTGATATATCTCCTTCCTCAATAGTACTCCACCCAACCCAACTCTACCACGTGTCTCCCCCGCACCATCTCTGCATGTTACCTGCCTAAAATCCCCGCAAACTGACTATTGCACCCAGCACACCTATCTTTGCACTTTAAATCATTATTTACACCCATTCTATGTCAAGCCCTTCCATCTATTTACATCTACCTCCGATCAATTGCTTACCAGAGTTAAAACCTTCGTGCACTCACAACATTCTATCCTCTCAACTCGCCAAGAAAGCCTCCACCACCCTTATCAAGATGATATGAAAAAATCCAAGGGGAAGTTGACAACGCGTGTGCAACAACCCACTAGCCCATTTAGAGAAACCATCGATGAAAATTTGCTCGGGGTGGGACTTCTTTCAAACACGATCTGCACCAGGGATTCAGGGCATTCCTCGTGGGAGACGATCTACAGGTATTTTGAAGATGAAGGTTCTCGGGTGATTGTCTGGACAGTGGTCGTCGATGATCAAACCCCCACCTCGGAGGCAACCCCATAGGACGCAGCCAATTATTTCTTGCACAAGATTAGAGGAAGACCTCAGATCTTGCCCTACACATACATGGTCAGATGGGTTATTAAAACAGTGGATATCATGGGGAGGAAGTTCCATACTCAAAATGGCACAACGATTGGATCGTTCACAGCAGAGGCCTTTTAGGAGATGTACCAATTTTCGATCCCTCAATATGTCTATGGGAAAATGTATGTGGCGAGCTTTTGTAAGAAGCATGAAAATCCAGCTGAGTTAATTAAGGAGTGGAGGAGTGACCTGAACAAACACAAGAAGGACCAAGAGGGTAAATACTCCATAAACTCACTAGCTTCTCCTTTCAGTCAAGTAGTTTCCATGCTTTTTAGACTACATGCATACCCCAACATCTCTAAATTCCCTGAAAATTGGGTCCCTCTTATTGAAGGGGCCTCTAAGGGATACATCTTCAATTGGCCCACCATATTATCCAATAATTTAGCCAAACACATTCTAGCTTTTTGCTCCTCCTGTAGTGTCTCGGAGAACAAAATCCCTCCATTATACATTTCAACATATGTCATGGACTCACTCTGTTATTCCCTTGATTTCCCAGCCATGGGATAGAAGTGGAATATCTCTTACCCCACACCAATTCACATCTACCACAAGGTACTCTGGGAGACCAATTATTTTGGTCATTTCTATTAAATTTTCCACAATGTTATTATTCCAGTTTATGAGGTTATATTTGAAACCAATCCCCCCATAATGTCTCAGCAAGCTATGGAGGATATTAGGAGGATTGGTAATTGGTTTGGTGAGGAGTCTTTCACCTATATCAGAGTCGTAGGCATCCATGCACCCCCACATGTTTTACTACTCTACGTTCCAGACAAGATGATATGCAGAGAGGTAGCATATCAATCAGTTGGCCATGGAATTACCAAGGCACTGAAAGAATCCAATAATAAAGTTTGGCCTCAATTCTCTCTTCCTTTTGGGATTTTCTCTTTGGCCAATTATGGGCATGCCAAAAAGGTGCTCCTGCCTATTGAAGCATTGAATTTAGCCACCATTCCAAATAGGATCTATGACCTAGAAGGGGTAGCAAAGAAGATGACCCTAAATTCTAGTGTCAGAAAATTCCCCCACAAAGAGAACAAGTTTGATGACTTGTTCGCTCACGCAAATTCCTATGGGTCAGTTTTGGAAAGGTTGAATAAGCAGTTACAGGTCCAGGAGCAAGAGCAGTTCCTCACCTTCAGAGATGCAAGATTAGCCTCTCTACCACTGAATTTGTTGCAGTCCCCTCTACAAGGATAAATGTCTGTTAATTTTGGACAACTAGGTCCAAACTCCATGTTGTGATGCTTAGATGAAGATGCCAATATTTTTATTGGACTCCTCATTCAGAGAGGTGCAAGATCGATCTAAATATCATCTTGATCCGATGAGTAGAACATTTATTTTGAATTAATTCCACTTATGTGCAAGGTCGGCTAGAATTGTAATGTAGGCTTGAAGCCCCAACAGATGTGTCACACACCCTCACTGATGGATATATATAGGTCAACTTTGGAGGTCATTTTCACCATCACTCATCGCGCATTCTCTCCCATCATCTAATTGGTTCGATCATCATCTTATAGGCTCTTCTTCTCTCACACATGGGAAATTGCAGCAAAGGGTTTTCTGGTTTTGAACTAGGGTTTTCAGCGCAGATTTGACCAGCGTTGAATTTGGTCAACACACAGTCACACTGACCTCAAACTCTCCCAAAATTCTGATTTCTGCAGTTTGCATTTTTTGGCACAAAAATCGAGTATGGACGTTGACTTTGACTTGGTTGCATTGACTTTTCCTAGTTGCGTTGTGTGACACATTCTGGTTGGCTGACCGTGTAGAGAATTTGTTGGTTGAAGCATCCTGTTGACCGTCGTTACGCACCACAACACATATATTTTGTTGATCAAGTTAAGCGTATTTTTGGCTTGTCTTCTGTCGAGCTATTGGTATGTTCTATCAACATTTTACTTTCTTATTTATGTGATTGTTGTTTGATATTGGGAATAAAGTAAAATTGCATCAAGCATAGAACATCTACGAAAATTTACATGGTATCAGAGCTGAGGTGAAGACAAATCCCAAGTTTGAATTAAGAGCAATCACCGAAGAAGGAGCATTTGTCAAGGACCCATGGGTACCTCAAACTATAATGGATTCAAAGCTGATGACAAGTTGACTGGGAAGGAAGACTTCCATGCCTAGAAGATGACTTTGGATCTAATGTTGGAAGACCAAGATGTCATGGACTATGTGCAGGGTAAATCCAAGAGCCTCCATCATTTGCACCTCTTGCCACCAAGTCAAAATATAAGAAGGGGGAAATCAAAGCAAAGTTAATGATCCGGGATTCAATTCATAAGGGTTTGGTTGCCTAGATCTCTGAGCTGGGCACATCCAAGGAGATGTATGATAAGTTGGTCAACATGTTTAAGGCCAACAATGCAAATCAAGTCCTTTTATTTAAGAACCAACTGAAGAATTTGAAGAAAGGCAGGGACGAATCCGTTCAATATTATTTTATGAAGCTGATCAAAATCAGAAATAATCTTCTGGCCATTAGGGAGACAATAGTCGATCGAGAAATGGTTCTCACCGCACTTGGAGGTCTCTCCTCCGAATGGCATATATTCAATACGACCATTCTCAATAACAATGTGTTACCTGATTTTGATGAAGTACTATCGAGATGCGTACAAGAGGAAACAAGAATGAAGGAATATGAAAATGAAGGTAATGTCGCCTTCACCGCTCGTGCTAAGAAGAAGAACAATGGTGGTCCGAGGAACCAATAAAGAGCAAGGGCCCAAGGAAAGAAAGAAAGATGTCACACATGTAACAAGACCAACCACTATGCTAGAGAATGCCCTAATAAGAAGGATTCTCCTAGGGATGATGACAACAACAACAACCGGAGGAATGGAAATCAAAGGAACATCAAGTTCAAAGTAAAGAGGAAGGCTCCCTTTGGTTGTAATGGAAATGGGAAACCTTTCAAAAGGTCGTGAAATTCCAGGTATGAGGAATCTAATGTTGTTGATGATAAAAGAAATGAATTCATTCTTGTATATACCCTCTCTACTGCATCTCCACCCGACACTATGGATGTATGGTTTATTGATAGTGGTGCCTCAAGGCATCTCACTGGGTTTAAGGAAGCACTTTTTGATTTGGTGGAGAAGGATGTTAATCTGAAAATTATCCTTAGAGATAATGCCACATATCTTATGAAAGGGACTGGGACTGTGACCCTCCACTTGTCTCAAGGTCAAGTCCTCTGGTTGCAATATATACTATATGTACCTAATTTGAAGAAGAACCTCGTGTCTATTTCAGCCATGGAAGGCAAAGGTTTCAATGTGGCATTCTTTGATGGGTAGGCATACATCTGGAAGAGGAGCTTCAAGGAAGCTATCACGATTGGGTTTAGATTTGATACACTCTACCAGGTGTTACACATTAATTTGTCATTGTCCCTACAATCCCCATCTCGCACATTGGAGGGTCATTTCTGTGACTAATTAGAAGTTTCATGCCTCGCAAATACCATCATTGCATCCCTTGCCATGAGGACAACATTGCCTCTGTTGACCAATTCCAGAGCAGACCACTAAAAACACATGTTTTTGCCTTGGCGTTGGTAGCCTGTTATGCCCTCGCGCCAATGAGGAAAATTAACACTGAGCTCGCACCAGTTGGCGCTCTGTCTCAGTGAGCTACCCACGCCAATCTGTTTATGGAATTTTTTTTTAAAATAAAGGCAAAGTTTCGATCACAACAACTTCGTGGATGATTCATAGGGAGTGGTTCAATTGAATAACCACGGCCTTCCTCCTTTGGCCTCTTGTTTCCACCTTATGGGGAAACCTACCAAGGGATAAGGCCTCCCTTCCACTATTTTAGGGATCCCAACCTCCTCCTCTCCTCTATAAATATAGCCATCTTCCATTGATGTGCTAGTTGAACATATTCTAGTTGAAGAGATAGCTTAAAAAGTTAGCATAGAGAAGAAGCAATCATAGCTTCGGGAGAATAGTGCAAAGTGTGATTTTTTGTGTGATTGGGAACATAGTGAGATCTTGGACCTTTGTGTGTAAGGGTGTTGCAAACGTGCTTGGATACAGACCTACCGAAGGAGAGCCTCAACATCAAGGCTTGGTTGTAAACTCCCCTTGTCTTTATCATAATAAAATGCATCTGATGTTTATCTTCCACTCTTGTTTACAATTGTAATGAGATTTCTAGCATTCCTTGATCAGTTAGATAGGTTGTAATTGTTTTATGTTTGTCTTGGTTTTGTGTTTGTCATGGTGTATTGACTGTATGTACAGGTAATCGAACGTTGGTAGCAGCGTGTATTGAGGTTGAGGAGAGCGACGGATCAAGAAGCTTCGACGGAAGACGACAACATAGCATCAGAACAGGGTAGGCCATCTTCTTTGCTCTAAATTTTATTTACAATCTAGGAAGGTAGATGTTAGTATGTTCCCGTAGTTGCTAGACCCACCCTAGGGCTAGAGGGATTGGCTATGTCCACAGAGGGGATTTACCTGGACAAAAAATTGGCGACTCCACTGGGGAGTTTCCTTTGAGTTTGTCACTCCTTGAGGTCTTATTCATTTGACATATTTAGTCGAACGACCATTTCCCTATTTTTTCCTATGTTTTTCATCAATTATGATCTTTTAGTTTTTGCTTGAAGTGGTGAGTCTGGTCTTGGTTGGGAGAAATTCTTTGCTTTTCCCTGTTCAGGCATTGGCACTTTTATTTTTCTGACATTTGCGCCAATTAGCGCTAGTTGTCAGTTAGCAACCCGCGCCAATTGGCCATTGGCGCTAGTTGTCAATGAGAAAGTCGCGCCAGTTGGCGCTAGTTTCACCCACCAAAGTCGTGCCAATTTTAGGGTGTATGAAAAATTGAGGTTTTTTCCCTAAATCCTTCACCAGTGCGTCTTGCCCTTCTGGCCCTTTTCTTTGTATGATGTACATGTTCTACCCTTTATTTTTTCACTTGTGAGCATAGATTACATTTCTCATTGTTCAACTAAAAATTCTTCTTTCTTTGATTGCTTGATGTAAAAGGGAATGAATGCCTTGTTTTGAGCTCATGCTTTGGAAGTCCTTTTTGTGCTTGACCTCATATGTCTTGTAGCCTTTTGAGGAATTTCGTTACAAAGTGTTTAAACAACGATTGCATTCTTAGTGTTTGTTTGCCTCCTTTTTGCATTCATCCTTCATTAAGAAAATTTGCGTTCACTTAGTTTTCGTCTCATAGTTTGCTTTTCGTTAAAATGCATTAGATCACATTGCATTGAAAAGTATTTTTTGAGACCCATCATTGAACTTAGATTACATTGTTTAATGATTGAAAGCTAAAAATCGCATCGAGTGCATTCTCTTTCATTAAAAGCGTGAATTAAGTAGATTCTAATTTCATCGAAAAATGCATTGAGTGCATTCTTATTCTTTCAAAAAAAGGAAATTGTGCATAGATTACAATTGCATAGTTTTCAAAAAAGAGGATTTTGCATAGATTACATTGCATAATTCACATCGTTGAATGTTTTAGACTACTTTTGGATAGTGGAAGTCATCTAGTTTAGAAAAAGTTTCATTTTTAGTATTGTTGTTTGTTGCATCATTGTTTGGAACTCTTCCCTTAACTAGATAGCATTCATCGAATTGAAAGATTTCTTTCCTCACATAAATGCATATAAGGGATTGTCAAATGACATGCGGTAGGGCCTTGAAACCGAGAAATAATTCAAGATCAACTTTAAAATTTATTAAATTAACCTAAGGAAGCATTGAAACCTAATGAAACATTTTTAGTGGTCTAGGCTAGAGACGTGTTCTGGCGCCTTTAAACCTAGCAACTGTTGCTCACCATCTGGCTTCATATAGTGCTAGTACGGACTTGTGTTCCCCGTACCGTTGAGTATATAAAGGGAGACCCCTCTAGGTTGCAATCCTTTATCCGTAGGAAGCCGAGTCTGCCGCCTTGTAACCGTGATACACCGGACACAACATTCGGGGAGATTACCTGCACGTACGTTAAGTCCTTGGTCATTTCTCTTTCATTTTTACCAAGGTGTATATGGCAGTTCACGGATATCTGGTACACCCATTTACCTAGATTGCCAGAGAAATCACTTTCATCTTTACTGACTCTTTTAACTGAAAAGATCATCGAGCTCTTTTCCTTTCAAGCTCGTGTCCAACCTGAAAGCGATAGAGTCACCTTTTTCTTGTTTCTTGACTCGTAAAACATGAAATAGTAGAGTCTAGTCTCAGTGTCTTAAAAATTAATCGCCCACGAAATATTCCTGGTAAGAATTTTTGTCCTTAGTGTTTTATTTCAAGGTCGTTTCCGATGGCAACTTTCCCGGAGTTTTCCAATCAAGGATTCCCCTCTGAAGGGAGTCCTAGTCCTTTTCCTACTTTAGGAAATATTTGTGCTCCTTATATGGCCACGTTATCCCTCCCTGGGTTAGCAGTTGGGTTGTCGGTTTGGTTGTTTTCAACCTCTGTGGTCTTAAGTGTTCCGGCTACCGTACCATCTACTCCTCCGCCTAAGCAACGCCATGTTGGTTCGAAGGTGGACCTCTCCCCTTCTTCGCCGGTTTCTTCGTCCTCATCTTCTACTTCGCTTGGTAAAATTTTGGATTCTAGTACCCAGGTGGCTAAGAAGAAAAAGAAGAAGACTAAGAAGAAGAAGTCAAATAAGCGAGAGGCTATTTCTACAGCTTTTGCTTCCAAAACACCTGTTCTCGATGAACCTTCCAACCCTTCACAGAAAGTTAATTTCCCTTGCATGTTGTGCCAGGGAAACCATCTTCTTTGAGATTTCCCTGGAATTCCCAAGGTGCTCGAAGTATGGTCCAACGGTCGTCCGCCGTTGCCTTTGGCTTCTGGGAGTCAGGTTGGGGGCACGTCTTCAGCTAGTGCTGGTAAAGCTCCTAAGAAGCAGGGTAAGCTTGTCAATCCCTATAAGTTGTGTGAAGGGTACCATGCCATTCACCTTTGTCCGTATATGGAAGAAGCCAAGAGAGTTTTGGACAACTCAACTATTTCTGCACCTTGCCTTCCAGTTGGTTACAAACAGATTTCTTTGAGTCCTTCACTAGTTGATTCAACGATCAGTCAAGAGTCATCCTTGCTTGATCCCGCTCCCCCGGAAATTCACCATCATGAATCCATCCCTGACCAACCATTGGTCGTGGGATCGGTTGAGCTGGCCCCATCTGCGGTGCACCAAGTCTTTTCTGTTGAGGGTGGATCTCACATCCCTCAGGTTCTTCTTGTTTCTTCAGATTCCTCGGACTTGGAGAAAGATTCTCCTGTCCCTATATCTCAGGAAGATACTCCTCTGCCTGCCATGATGGAGGTCCCGGAGGATACTCCTTCTGCCTCCATGATGGAGGTGGCAGAGGATGCTCCTTCTTCTCCCGTAACACCAGGGGAAGACCATCTTGGTTCGATGGTAGCCCCTCCAAGTAGTTTGGTCGCTTCCTTCGATTGGGGGTCAATTCGCAAGTTATCACCTTCCTTCTTATGTGCCCTTTGAGATCATGGTACAGGCCTCCCATCTGGTCGTACCCATCACCATTATATATTAAGGTACGTCTGTTAGTATTTTATCCTCAACTACTTGGCAAGCTTTCAGTTTTCCGCCGCTTGTGCCTTTTACGCAGAATCTTGGCGTTTAACAGAGGAACTAGTCAACTGTTAGGGATCCTTTCGAAGTTGCCTGTTATTTTGGGAGGGAAAACTTTTCATATGGACGTGATGGTTTTTCCTGGCCCCTTGGACTTTAATTTACTCTTGGGCCGCGATTATACTTATGCCATGGGAGCGCTTGTCTCCTCCCTCTTTCGTGTGATGTGCTTTCCGCGCCAAGGTCAGATCGTGACCATCGATCAGCTTGCGTTCTTTGGTCCTAATATGGCAGCTAGCCCACCATCATCCCTTCCGGGTTTTTATCCGCCGGTTGTATCTTCCTCGCCGCAAGTTAATTATGTGGCTACCTGTCCCGTGCCCGCATTCAGTGATAGTGCCGTTGTGCATCGGGTGCTGGGGCATTGGGTCCTGATTTTCGAGATGTTGTTCTCCCATTCGGATGAGAACATCTTGGAAGCCCTGACTTCTTATTCATCATGATGAGTTGTCTTCGGAGCATAGTTCGTTTTCTTGTGTCAAGCTCGTTAAAAAATGAAACAAGGTGTTCCAAGGATAGTTTGTCTTCTGTATCAACCTCATTAAAAAATGAAACAAGGTCATCTGAGGATAGTTCTTTTAATGTTTCAACCTCGTTAAAACAATGAAACACTTTCCTGTTCAATTCGAGTTTTTGATAAGATCTCGTAAAATCCCTGTCGAGTCTTTCTCTTGATCTCGTAACTTGAACCTTCACTCCATCTTCCTTTCATGTGGATTGAAGCTTGGGGGGCACGTACCTTGAATTGAGTCACCGTGATGGGGCAATCAAAATTTTTCAAGCATAGTTTGTTTCCGTTTCAAGCTTGTGTAAAAATGAAACCGGTTTCAAGCATAGTTTATCTTTGTTTCAAGCTTGTGTAAAAATGAAACCAACTTCAAGCAGAGTTTTCTGATTTCAAGCTTGTGTAAACATGAAACCATTCCCATTTTACCTCTCGTGATTGCCATTTTGTCAGCCTTTTTTTCCAGATGAGCCTCAGTTTTCTCATTCCACCGTCACTATCTGCTTGGCCGATCATGTGCCTTCACTTGGTTGTTTTACCCATTCCTGAGGAACTGTTGTGATGAGTGGTCTTATTAGCCAGCCTCTTGACCTTTATCTTGTTCTGAGTAGTTCCACCATCACTGGAACCAGCTGCTACCCTTTATACCACTCGTTCCTCCAGGAGGAGTCACCTTTCAACTCTTTTCTGACTCTCTAAAATTGAAAATATTGTCGAGACGCTTGTCATTTTGAACTCTTTAAATGGCTGCAAAGCAATATCTACCCAGTATACGTTTACCCATTTTTCGGGCTGGGATAGATTATTTACGAAAAAGGAATACCTTAGCCTATCGCGACTAAGAGGTTGTCTTAGACACCGTTTTATACCTTTTTGGATCTGTGAGACTACCTACGAAAAGGGACTATTGGAGTTTTCTTTTTTGCCTTCTTTTCAAACTCTCTAAACATGAAAAGATGCCGAGTTCTTACTTTGTCAGACTCGTTAAAACTGATGACATCGGACTCCATCATTATGACGTTATTCGAGTTCCTCCTTCCTAGGGCTCGTAAAATGTACTAGGTTGGATTTGTCCGAAGGACGAACTTATATGACAAGCATATGGTATCCTCTTCAAGATTGTGTAAAAATAAAGAGGTACTCGCTAGAAATGGTGGGGGAAAATGGAAGTTATTCGTCAGTTGTGTCGGCAGTATGTCACTCTTGAACATGACACTTGTCTGCAGTTCATGTCGGGTTGGGATATCTTCACTCTGTCACTTTGCCTCCATGGGTTTGGGAAATCCGTGTGCCTCTCATTTGATTACAAATTTTGTCAACATGACCTCTGATCCTATTTGAGTAAAATGTTGCCAAATTCCAGAGTCGTTTCGCCGATATGTTCAAGAGAAAATCCTTTTGCAGTTTGTACATTCCCTGATCCTGTGTTTCAGCCTTGATTTACACTTATATTACATCCTCTGTTTTGTGTCGATGACGTGGGATTCATTATGACCCTCCTTCGACGAATCGCTTCCTGTCGACTTCAGCTCATTATCCGAGAAGTTGATCTAGAGACTCCTTTTTGGTACCTTAGAGCTTGCATGCCCTAATGGCAAGTTATTTGCATTCAACGATAGGTTCACATCATTGGCCTTCGATCGGGTGATTTCACGGGTGTTCGACTTCAGCTCACTATTCACATTCCGTGGATTGTACTAGTAGTACCTTGAGAGCCATTGACATTATGGGTGGCTTCTCTCGCACTTGTTAATGGTTCACATCATTGACCAGTAATCAAGTGACTTTCTAACATGTTTGACTTCAACATGTTTATTCACATGTTGGAATTTGTACTTTGATCAGGTGGTGTTGGAGCGCAAGACCCTGGGCTTCGATCACAAAAGTTCAAGTTGAGAGGAGTGATGAGTCATTCATGATTATATACATAATTCTTTAGACGGATGGCTGTGACCATACCATGGGTTCTCTTATTTTGATCCTCTCTATATAGATGGTTGCGCCCATACCGTGGATCTATTTCATATGATCCCTTTATTCGGATGGCTGCGTCCATGTCGAGGATCCATTCACATGATCCTTTTCTTAATGGATAGTTGTGCCTATACCATGGATTCATGTATTTTCAGCAGAGATTTCAGTTATGTATATGTATCTATGCTTGATTTTCAGGTCTCCTTACAGCAGCGTCTGGTTCCTTGCACGTACTTGTAAAGCATTTCACCCCTCACTCATGTTCGGACTTCATACTTTAGGGGGCATCTGTTACACAGTAATTTGTCACTATCCCTGCAATCCCCATCTCACACATTGGAGGGTCATTTCTGTGACTAATTAGAAGTGTCATGCCTTGAAAATACCATCATTGCGTCCCTTGCCATGTGGACAACATTCCCTCTGTTGACCATTTCCTGAGAAGACCACTAAAAACACTTGTTTTTTCCTTGGCGCTGGTATCCCGTTATGCCCTCGCGCGAATGAGGAAAATTAACATTGAGCCCGCGCCAGTTGGCGCTCTATCTCAGTGAGCTACCCGCGCTAATCTGTTTATGGAAAGTTTTTTAAAAATAGAGGCAAAGTTTCAATCACAACAACTTCGTGGATGATTCATAGGGAGTGGTTCAACTGAATAACCACGGACTTCCTCCTTTGGCCTCTTGTTTCCACCTTATGGGGAAACCTACCAAGGGATAAGGCCTCCCTTCCACTATTGTAGGGATCCCAACCTCCTCCTCTCCTCTATAAATATAGCCATCTTCCATTGATGTGCTAGTTGAACATATTCTAGTTGAAGAGATAGCTTAAAAAGTTAGCATAGAGAAGAAGCAATCATAGCTTTGGGAGAATAGTGCAAAGTGTGATTTTTTGTGTGATTGGGAACATAGTGAGATCTTGGACCTTTGTGTGTGAGGGTGTTGCAAATGTGCTTGGATACAGAACTACCGAAGGAGAGCCTCAACATCAAGGCTTGGTTGCAAACTCCCCTTGTCTTTATCATAATAAAATGCATCTTATGTTTATATTCCACTCTTATTTAAAATTATAATGAGATTTCTAGCATTCCTTGATCAGTTAGATAGGTTGTAATTGTTTTACGTTTGTCTTGGTTTTGCATTTTTCGTGGTGTATTAACTGTCTGTAAAGGTAATCGAACATTGGTAGCAGCGTGTATCGAGCTTGAGGAGAGCGACGGATCAAGAAGCTTCGACGAAAGACGACAACATAGCATCAGAACAGGGTAGGCCATCTTCTTTGCTCTGAATTTCATTTACAATCTAGGAAGGTAGATGTTAGTATGTTCCCGTAGTTGCTAGACCACCCTAGGGCTAGACGGATCACCTCCGTCCACAGAGGGGATTTACCTGGACAACGCTAGGTTAGAGGAAGTCTACTGGGAGCGATGACATGTGATACTATCTGACAGGCTGAAATATGGCACCGGAGGTTTGGACACCTTCATTACAAAGCCCTTCCCGAAGCAAGGAAGGCGGTGACAAGGATGCTCGAGTTCAAAAATGATAATGAAGGTGTATGGAAGGGTTGTGTCAAAGGAAAGCATACAAGGGGACCTTTCCCCTCAAGTGTCACAAAGACATCTAATGTCTTGCAATTGATACATTATGATTTGTCTGGTATGCTACATGTGACATCCTTGGGAGGATGTTCTTATTATATGACGTTCATAAATGAATTCTCTTGCAAAACCTGGATATGCTTCTTGAAGAAGAAGGATGAGGCTTTCATGTGGTTTCGTACTTTCAAAGCCTTGGTGTAAAATAAAACAGGGAAGAAGATCAAGATTTTGAGGACCGATAATGGCACTAAATATGAGAAGAACGAATTCAATAACTTTTTTCAGAGAAGCTGGCATCAAGAGGGAGACCACAACCGTATATACTCCTGAGCAAAATGGCGTTGCTGAAAGAAAGAATAGGACCATTGTGGAAGCTGCCCGTGCCATGCTATGTGACCAAGGTCTTCTGAAGTTTCTGTGGGGAGAAGCTGTGAACACTGCTGTGTACATACAAAATTGATGCCCACATTCCGCTCTGGACTCCAAAACTCCCCAAGAGGTTTTCTCTGGTAAGAAACCTGACATCTCACATTTTAGAGTTTTTGGTTGTCCTGTTTATTTTCATGTGCCGAAAGAGAAGAGGAGCAAGCTTGATGCTTCTGGGAGAAAGGGAATGTTTGTGGGCTACAGTGAAACTTCGAATGCTTATAGAGTCTATGTACCTGGTCAAATAGAAGTGGAGATATGCCACGATGTTACCTTTGATGAAGATGCTTGCCTCAGGAAAGTAATCAATCTTCCGAGCTCTGAGGAAGATCATAAAGTAAGGCCTAGAAATCAAGAAGTACCGAAGGATGAGACGATGCCCGATGTTGAAGGACCGATGGACTCTATTGATCCACCTCCTTCAATGAAGAGAAGACCAACATGGCTCAGGGACACTCTCGAGGATGCTGAGATACATATGGCCCCAAGGGGGACATTCCGTGAAAGCAAGAAGCCGAATAGATACCAAGGGTATCTAGCAGCCAGGAGTACAATCATACAATCTGAGCCTGGATCTTTTGAAGAAGTTATAAAGCATAAAGTCTAGAAGGATGCTATGCACAAAGAGTACAAGTCCATTACAAAGAATGATG
Source organism: Pinus albicaulis (assembly GCA_034641835.2). Classification (NCBI taxonomy): domain Eukaryota; kingdom Viridiplantae; phylum Streptophyta; class Pinopsida; order Pinales; family Pinaceae; genus Pinus; species Pinus albicaulis. The sequence goes on along the minus strand of CM076580.1, from coordinate 912,195,849 downwards.
TCTGGGATGTGGTTCCGAGACCGAAAGACAAATCAGTTGTCACCTCGAAATGGCTCTATAAGATCAAGCATGGATCTAATGGTATTGCTGGAAAGTTCAAGGCAAGATTTGTTGCCCGAGGAGTCTCTCAAAAGGAAGGCATAGACTATGATGATATATTTGCACATGTGGCCCGATATACCACCATCTGATATGTCATAGCCCTTGTTGCTATGCAAGGATGGAATCTTCATCAGATGGATGTGAAGACTGCATTTCTACATGGTGTGATAAAGGAAGAGGTATATGTGGAGCAACCTCTGGGGTTCGAAGTCCAGGATAGAGACACCCATGTATGCAGGTTGAAGAAATCCCTTTATGGGTTGAAGCAAGCCCCTAGGGCTTGGTACGAGAGGATAGATAGCTACCTGATGAAGCTGGTCTTCACTCGCAGTAATGCTGATCAGAACCTTTACTTCAAGGTTGATAGAGAAAAGCCTCTCATTCTGGTGTTGTATGTGGAAGACCTCTTCCTAACAGGTGCTGACCCTCTCATTCATCAGTGTAAGAGGGAGCTCGCTTCTAAGTTTGAGATGAAGGACCTAGGATTGATGCATTATTTCCTAGGCCTGGAGGTTTGGCAGAGACCTGGAAAGATTTTCCTTTCTTAAGGAAAATATATTGTGAAGTTACTGGAAAGATTTGGAATGGTGGACGGTAAGTCCGTGTCGACACCAATGGAGCTCAAATTTAAGAAGTTGAGTGGCAGCGCTGTTGGGCCCATGCTACCAAATCCTACTGAGTATCGTCAACTTGTAGGGGCCTTGATGTTCTTAGTGAACACTCATCCGAACATATGTTTTGCAGTGAACACTTTGAGTCAACACATGGTTGATCCTCATCACATTCATTGGGTTGGTGCCAAGAATCTGTTGAGAAATCTTTGGGGCACGATAAACCATGGGCTGAGATACATTTTTGGGAGCGTGGCACTCCGTGGATATACTGATGTTGATTGGGTTGGCAGTGTGGTGGATCGCAAGAGCACATCTGGATGTTGCTTCACACTTGGGTCTGCTTCGATATTTTGGATGAGTAGGAAGTAGAATTCGGTGGATTTGAGCACCAATGAGGCTAAATACATTGCAACGAGTATGGCATGTTGTGAAGCAGTTTGGTTGCGAAAGCTCTTCAATGAGTTGTTTGGGAATGTGCTAGATACCACCGTTATCCTCTGTGATAACCAGAGTGGGATTCGATTGTCCGAGACACCCGTGTTCCACGATTGATCCAAGCATATTGATATCAGGTACCACTTTATCTGGGATATGGTACAGCGAGGCGTCGTAAGGCTCGATCATATAGGAACTGATGAGTAGGTCGCGAATATTGTCACAAAGCACTTTGGGAAGGTCAAGTTTCTAACCTTCTGTGAGAATCTTGGTATCATGGAATGACCCTATGTTGAGGGTCATGTTGGACGATGAGCTCTAGGAGCTCCAGGGGGCTCTGGGGATAGCTTATTGGCGTTATAAGCAACCACAGGGCTAGGCTTGCCAAACCTTGTTGATGTGCTTATTCCCCACCGTTATGATATTGAGTTGGTTCACCTCTCATGATCTATGCCCTGTATGCATCCTACCCATTGAGTCCCGGACTCATGGGAAGTACCTCTCATTTGGCCAGTGAGGTGGGAAAAGCTAGAGACCAGTAGCAAAGACTAATGGATGCATTGGCGATTTTTGTCTATGTCTAGTATGGCACGTGTCCAACCACTTGATCGGGGATCAAGACTAGTGAGGTTTTAGAACTCCAACTGAATTCAGGTCAATTAAACCAACTTCAGGTTGGAATGTGACTCCTTTGAGTTTTATAGAGGTTTCAGACCTCTGAGCTGAATTTTTTAGCCGAGAGTGATGTCTTTGTGACTCACCTTTTGTTCTGAAATAAAGAAGCCAGCAAAGCAAGTTATGGAGGGATGATGCACGATGTTTTGATGGCACAAGTGGATGGAGTTCTCCCTAATTGAGAGGGAGTGTTAATTTTAGACAACTAGGTCCAAACTCCATGTTGTGATGCTTAGATCAAGATGCAAATATTTTTATTGGACTCCTCTTTTGGAGAGGTGCAAGATCGATCTAAAGATCATCTTGATCTGATGAGCAGAACATTTATTTTGAATTAATTCCACTTATGTGCAAGGTCGGCTAGAATTGTAATGTAAGCTTGAAGCCCCAACAGATGTGTCACACACCCTCACTGATGGATATATATAGGTAAATGTTGGAGGTCATTTTCACCATCACTCATCGCACATTCTCTCTCATCATATGATTGGTTTGATCATCATCTTGGAGGCTCTTCTTCTCTCATACGTGGGAAATTGCAGCAAAGGGTTTTCTAGTTTTGACCTAGGGTTTTCAGCACAAATTTGACCAGCGTTGACTTTGGTTAACGCATGGTCAAAATGACCTCAAACTCTCCCAAAATTCTGACTTTTGCAGTTCGCATTTTTTGGCATAGAAATCGAGGTTGTACGTTGACTTTGACCTGGATGTGTTGAATTTTGCTGCTGTTGTTTTTGCGTTGACCGTAGACTGGACAACATTGACTTTTGTTGACTTTGGGTTGACTGTTATAGAGTTGTCTGAGAGGGTTGTGTGACACATTCTGGTTGGCTAAACGTGTAGAGACTTTGCTAGTTGAAGCATCCTGTTGACCGCCCTAATGCACCACAACACATATATTTTGTTGATCAAGTTAAGTGTATTTTTGGCTTGTCTTATGTCGATCTATTGGTATGTTCTATCAACATTTTACTTTCTTGTTTATGTTATTGTTGTTTGATATTGGGAATAAAATAAAATTGCATCAAGCATAGAACATATACAAAAATTTACAATATCTCTAAAGGATACCACGACATCTACTCAGCAAGGGAGTTCCTCCCAACCAGTGGTCACTCCTCTGCAACAACAAGTAGTGACAATTGGCTCCAGACCCTAGAGGAAAGACGCACATGGTAGACCCAAACATGGAGCAGAAATGGGACCAGTTTAACCAGGCCCTGAAGCAATCTAAGCAATGGGGAAAAGGGAAGGAAGGCTTGGAGGGAGAAACTATTTTCTAGCAGCAAACCCCATTCCACGCTCCACTTTCGCAACACATCAGGCTAGAACAATTCACAACCAAGAAAGCACCAGCAATAACACAACATGAAGTAGATATTATCCCAGTTAATCCTACTTTAGACATCTTCCTTGACATTGAAGAGATTCCCCTGTTGTATATTTTTTATAGCCCTATGCACAAGGCAATGTTGAAAAGAGGGATTAAGAAGAGAAAAATAGACGAGTCTCAATAAATAGTTCCAGGGGAAAACTCTCAACCTGCTCCCCTTGAAGTACTTTGGAAAGGTACTTCAACTGCCCCTATCGAGGAACTTGGAAAATTAACTCAGTTCATAGGTTTGTATGCTTAGGCCACCATAGATATAGCCATGGAAGTTTAAGAATGACTAAGGGGAAAGGACGAGAAGATTACCTCCCTGGAACAGTTACTCATCGACAAGGAGGAGAAACTGGGGGCACAATGGCAAGCCTAACTAGATCAAAGATATGTTGCACTAGCACATTTGCAGAAATAATTCGACTCCCTTCAAATTCAACATACGGAGGAAATTAAGGATAAGGATAAACAACTCTAAGAGTCCCAACAAAAGGTAAAGCAATTGCAGGGGAGAACCTTTCAACTGAAGGACTTCAAGCATGAGACATGTGACTTGAATGAACAGCTACGAAGGTAGCCAAAATTATTTTGTGAGAATTTGAATTTGATTCGAGAAAAATGCAGGCTGGGTAATACTCTGATCGAAGCGCTAGTGGAGATGATTTCGTATTTTCATGAAGCTAAGAAGGACTTGCACGAAATGTTGGAATGGAAAGATAGTGTCAAGGGGCGAAAATCCGACTTTCCTAAAATTGATGCAATGCATAAATTAGTTATCCTTCAATTAGTTATCCTCAAAGGATGGAAAGCACATATACAATCAGTTAAAAAACTTATCGGTGATGCATAGGAGATGTCCAATTCCCTGGTGGAATCCGTCAATGATTCCTCGCTTGCATCAAATCTCATTTCCATTTGTCTTGGATATTCCTTGCCATATTCAGAGAGACTGCTTAGGAATTGGCTTAAACAAGGAACTGAGTTCACATAAAAGGTTAACCAGCTGGGAAAAATTGATCTTGAATCTAATTGGCACTTTCTGGTCAAATCTCATGTCAATTAGTTGGTTCTAAAATCACTTACCAATATCTATACTCAGATGCTACCAACATTATGGGAGGCTATCTTCAGTAGTTAGACACAAATAAAGCCTCATTATCCTCCTAAGTTGGTGATACTCCTTAATCTACAAAAATCATGGCAAAAGTGGATAGTGGAGCATGGGACCACCTCTAAGGATCAAACAAGCCATCATTGAATATCCTTCTTGACCCAAAATCATATCATATCTCTACCATATTGGCAAATTTGTATATATTTTATTTTCAAGAAAGAATAAAATTGTTATGTAATGATTAGAACAGTTAGGCCCTTGACACGCTTGCACAACTGATTAATTTAGCTAGTTTTCACACTAGAATATATTTTGTAATTTTTTTTTGTTAGGACTCTCCCTATAAGAGGGAAGAGGAAATCATTTGTAAGGGTTCGATATTCTATTCTAGAGGCTGCAATATTTTGCAAGTTTGCAATTTTTGAGGCTTAATGACATGTATTTTGTTCAAAAATACTAATGAAGAAGCTTTTGTTGATTCCAAGAATCAATATGTGAAGTAGATGTTCTTATCTTTGTGTATCATTTTCATGTGTGTTTCTTTCCTCTTAGAAATTGCGTAATTGTAGTTGTTGGAACTCAATCTTGTATGTCAGATTTATCTATGTCATGTTATGGCAACTTGTACTTGTAAATGTAATATCGAGAGCCTTAAAACACACTCCACGGTTTTTAACTTCAATTCCTTTGTCTACACATTATTCTACTGAAGTTTAGCGCACAAGATTCTACCTCTAGCCATCTGCACCAAATTTCTTCCTTTATATCTTCCCTCACCTATACTACAACATCTAAAGTAGCTTCCATGTTTGTGTGTAGGCCACCATGGTTGAACTTTACTTCTTTGGAACAAAATATTGTCACTATGTATAATGTGTTTAGTCTCTTAGTACAATTATTGAACCATGTACAATTTTTTTATATATTTATATATGTTTGGAAATAATGAATTATCTACAAGAGACTTTAGGATGTCCTAGGCACTAATCCTTCACCTCAACCTGGGGGTTGTCTCTAGGAGCGACAACATCTTCTTGTGCCATTTTCGGGGAACAAATTATAATATATTTACTTGGGTATAATTTTTTAACGTTCATTTTGTATGGTGAGAAAATGAAGTGTGGGTTGATATCTCTCACCAAGCAAAGTCCTGAGACGATAATCCTGACTTTTAGGAGGCCTCCTACCCGCTCATATACCTTGTAGTAGAACACTCCTCTTGTCTTTGATCCAGAAAGAATCACCCCCAAGAGAATTTGGAGGGAAATAACCCCAAGAACTCTGGATCCTATTGTATTTACCTCATAGGACTCAACTCCTAACTCTTAGAAATTTGAAATAAAATACCCTGAAACTTCATCCATAGTCTTAGAGTTTTCATAACAACGTTTTCCTCCACTTGGCTTTTATTCTTGAGACCTAAGTCTGAAGAAACCTTTATCATCTATGATCCATTTTCACATCATACCTTCCCAGAAGTTGAATAGGTCAAATATATTCTCATTACTAGTCAATCTCAAGTCCCCACTACTATCTTGCACCAAATATCTTTCAATGTGGTTAACTCAATTTCTCAACCAGGCCCTGCGACAAACCTTTTTCAACCTTCGTTGCAAAATATGGTTGTCCTTGGTTTTCTACTTAATAGATACGCCCCACTCACTATGCAACAACCTTTGAATGGAATTCCCCAAGACTATCTGCTCCTACCCTGATTCACTGGGGAAGATGATATCACAACCCAAAAACACATCGAATTCTTTTGTGCATTTGCTAAAAACTTGAATCTAGAGCACTTGGATGTAGTCCTGAGACTATTTCTGCAATCCTTATATGGGGAGGCTAAAAAGTGGTTTAATACCTTACTAAATAACTCAATCAACACTTGGGAGGAATTGGAGTCATATTTCGGGTTCACTCTCACAGAGAGGAAATCTTGCACATTGGACCAGATCAAGACCGATTCTTTGGAGGTCAAAGTGAATTTTGCATCCATAAGCAACTGGAAAGGAAATGGAGAACAAAGATATAGTAGTAAGGGAAAATAAGAAGCCAAATCCTAAAGCCAAACAAGGTATGCCCAAGAGGTGTTGAAATGGCACCGAGAAATGGCACCCCAAGGGGGATTTTGATTTAATTTTCCCTTAATTAAATTGGAAGAGAAATTGTAATTTCATCTCATGACAACTTGTATTAGTTAACTAAGTCATAATGACTAAGTTAGCTTAGGAAATTTGAGTTGAGGGTTTGATAGGATGCATGTGGATTTTTCCCATGATTTGAGGGGGGCCAGTTATAGTTATTTATGAGTTGTAATTAGTTAACTCAATTAATTGAGTTAAAATTAGTTTAACTAGTTCTAACTGAGAGATGAGCTAGTGGTAGGTCCAGTGAATTAAATATGTTTTAATTCAAAAGTAGTGATCAATCAGTTAACTGATAATTCACTATAAATAGTTGTTGCATGTCAGTTCTAAGGAAGGCCCAATTCAGACTGAGGTTAAAGGGATGATAACTATCAATTGTATAATTAGAAAATTGTACATGTCAGTTATAGAGTCATGTGGATACCAAGGATGCATTGTGTAATTAATTCAAGGGAATTTCCTATTTAATAGGGTGGAAATTCCTCCAAGAATCCGTGAGCAGGCCAGGTTGAGTAGAGGTTGAGAATTGGTTAAGTAATTGAATGATTTTTCATAAATAAAAGTGAGACAATTGGTAGAGTGAAGGAATTTCTCTGAGAGATAAATCATTGTATTGTTTCATGGTATTGACTTTATACAATATACATATGGTGGGGTTTTAGGTAGTGTGATTTCCTGAGATGCATCTTGTGTTGTGTGATTGATTGTTACTTTCTCTTACTTGTTATGTGATGGTGCGATCATGTTTTGTTTTTGCAAATTGTAGAAGGATTCACTATTTTTTTTTAGTACATTACAAGATCAGATTGAATCTCGTTGTTATATTTTCTACATGGTATCGGAGCGCTAGGAACCACAATAGAAGAGAAGAGCAAAGTTTGTTTTCAACAGGTTCAAATTTGCAAATTTATTCTTCGGGATCCAACAATAGATCAATATGTCTTTCAATGGTTTGGGACTCAAATATGCACTCGAGGGAAAATCGAATTACATAGCATTGAAGGACGAGATGGAGGTAGTGCTCGAGGATAACAAACTAAAGGATTTCATAGATACTAATATCCCTCAGCTCGCAGTAGTAGATGCTCAACTTCTTGATGCATGGAAGAAGAATGTAGCAAAGGAGAGAAGGATCTTGTTAGAGGGATTTCAATATCATATTGTCTCGAGACTCCACGGGAAGGTGACTCCATATGCTATGTGGAAGGCCTTGACAGATCTGTATTAGAATATCTGCGACCACAATAAGTTGAAATAGAAAGACAAGCTCAAAGTGCTCGAGGATAACAAACCAAAGGATTTCATAGATACTAATATCCCTAAGCTCGCAGTAGTAGATGCTCAAATTCTTGATGCATGGAAGAAGAATGTAGCAAAGGAGAGAAGGATCATGTTAGAGGGATTTCAATATCATATTGTCTCGAGACTCCACGGGAAGGTGACTCCATATGCTATGTGGAAGGCCTTAACAGATCTGTATTAGAATATCTGTGACCACAATAAGTTGAAATAGAAAGACAAGCTCAAGAAGATCAAAATGGAGAGGGGCGACACGATCAAAAAATACTTGACGAAGTTCACTCAGTGTCGAGATGAGCTTGGAAGTGTTGGGATAATTGTTGCCTCAGATCATTTGGTGAGCATAGCTCTTCTATGCCTTCCCAAGAGCTAGCATAACTACCATGACTATGTTAATGGGAGGAATAATACCGGATTGGGAGCGACTATGGTCTAATCTGGCACAAGAAGAAATTTGGTGGACCACCAAAGATGGATCCTCATCAAAGATTGATGATGAGAAGAATTGTGCCTTGGCTAGAAAGGCAAATAAAGGAAAAGGGAAGGCATCCCATTCCAAATCTTAGTCTGGCAAGGCAGGAAAGAAGTGAGACTTGTCAAAGGTAAAAAAATTCAATTGTCATGAGGATGGACACTATGCCACAAATTATCCACAAAAGAAGAAAAACAAGAAGGCCTTAGGAGGAGCAGCAGGTGAAGAAATGGCTTCACAGTTTGAGTTGGACTTCACTCTCATCACATGCATGGTGAAATTGGTGATGGGTTATGTTAGTGTCAGTATTTGCATCCTGCCATCAGTGTTCAAAATCCTCTTTTCATATCATTTTAGGAGTCCCACTCAGAATTTTTTTTATCATTCCATTGGGTCATCAAAAAAATTTACTCACTGATGGTATTCCTAGTCCAAAAACATCACTCTTCTTCAAATTTGATTAATTGCTAGCATAGTTTCATACCTTGTTGACTGTACACCATCAATAAAGTTAATATCATCATGCCATAATGTCAGTAATTTCATCTTGAAATTCAGTCCTTCAAGGTCTCATTAGTTCTTTTAGGGTTTTTCAAGGTTTCACTAGGTCATTAGGGTTTCCATGATTCAATAAAACTCCATTCCATTGCATAAGACCAACAAGTAAAGGGTGATCCAATAAAATTCTCTTCGCCATGTGAAGATGACTTGTAAAGAAATTTCTCGTTTCAAAATATAATTTTTATATTTCCATTATGTAATTTTATGTCATTTAAATGTAATAATTTCATCATCCCAAGTTGCTAACTCAGTGTTCCAAACATGGCAAGCACCAAAAATTGAAATTCAAAAAGTTCTCAAAGACCATCAAAAGATCAATTTGTCAAAGGAAATAGTTAAGTGAAAGGGTAAAGTTTCAAAAGGTTAAGAGAATGCCAAAGGGAGTTGTATTGTCCCAAGGGAGCCCAAATCATCATTTTCCACAAGCACCAAACCCTAATTTCCTCTCCCACTCAGCTAGGGTTTGCTACGAAATCAAAGAAATATGAGTAGAGGAGGCATAAGGGAGGTAATTTCAACAAGTATGAGTCCATTCCAACTCATAAATATCATGTCTCCATCATTTTTCAAGAAGTCATTCCAAGGGACAAATCATTTGCCACACATAGGGCCAATTTTTCTTCAAACTGTGTTTCTGACCAAAAAGAGATGAATTTGACAAAAGTGAGAGAGGTTTTTGTCCATAATAGGCCAAGGAAGAAAAAACTCCTTCTGTTTTTACACAGGTGTCATGGTTTTAGAGAGATGTCAAAAATATAGTTGCTACAAGAGGTTTTATGCACTTCTGGAGTGACCATGGGAAAATATATATTTCTCCTTAATGGAGTGTCCAAATGAATTTATTGATAAGTTAAATGACAACTAGACAGAGAGATATTTCCAACGAGCTAGCCTGAGCTCAATTTGGAGTTGAGGAAGGTCTCCAAAATTTTCCTGCAAAAGCACACTGGATTTTTGTACCCTCATTCTGCACTTTTGACCAGTCTTGAGAGAATTGATTTTTGAGGGGCTATACTTGATCATTTTCAGTTCTTGATAGGTACATTGTGTAGACAAGAGAGATATTTTTTCCCACTAGCTATCATGAGCTCAATTTTGAGCTCTTAAAGGCCTCCAAAAGTGGCATGCAAGATGGCGATGCACGTTTCCTCTTTGCGCTGCATGTTTGCCTTTTGCGCTGTGCGCCTGCTTTATGTGTTGCACGCTTGCCCGTTTTCCTCAACAATTGCTAGAAAGGCCTCAAATCTTCATGTCATTGCCTCTAGACTTCAGCAGTGGTGCCCATGGCCTCCAACAAATCAAGTAAGCTATGATTGCTCCATTCCTCTTCTCCATCAAGTTTATTTTGTGTTTGTGAAGTTTGATAAAAGAAATTAGTGTCTTTATTCTAGTTTAAAACCTTAGTTTACCCCCAAAATTCCCATTAAATTCTCAAATCCCAAATTACCGTCCCTAAACATTCATTACCCTTCCCACATTGTAAAAAAACCTTTCCTAGAACCCTACATTATATTTCCCTTTCTCTAAAGCCTTTCATCCCTTAAAACCCTTAGCCCTAGGTACATTATTTGACTAGGCTCCAAATTCCCCAGACCTGTAATTAATTTCCTATTCCAAAACCCTCTACATCCCTACTCCCTATCTCATCCCTTAAACTCATAAATCCCTTCCCCCATCTCCCTAAATTTCCCTATCTCATTCCTCACTCCCAAAAATTTCATTTCCATTCCATTACACCTCCATAGGGTTTTAACATTAATACACCATGGAAGAAGAACACAGAAACTACAGTGAGGGAGAAGAAAGAGAGAAGAAAAGACACCACAAAGGATGGAGAGTCTCAGGGCTTGAGCCATCAGACACCAAGGAGTTTATATGATTACCCCTAACAGTCAAATGTTTCCAAACATGTTGGTTATTATAAGTTTTGTGAAATGTCCAAAGAGTGGAGGAGGTAGGTTTTCATGATTAGCTCACAGAAATGTTTGCCACCACTTTGAAAGGAGATAAGGCCATCATTGTAGGTGGTGATTTCATATTCTCAGTAGATACCATATCTCAGCCACAGACATGCCCAACTAAGGTGAGAAATGGTTTAAAAACCTAGACCTGGATGTTCGAAACTACAAACCCTAATGAAGCAGAGAGAGAAGGGTAAGTTGGATTTTCTCATTGATGCATCCAATATAGCATAACATACCATATTAGGTCTCCATGAAGTAATTCTGGAACAATTTTGATGAAATTTGAAGAAAATTTCGGAAAATTTGAAAAACTCTTCGAAGGCACATTTTCCAGAAATGTCCTGTTTGGTCAAATTTTTGCATAGCAGATTGTGGCCAAGAAAAAATGAATTTTGGGAAACTGGAGGAGGTTTGTGTTACTAACATATCAAATTATAAAAACCCATCTCACTTTTTATACATGTATTACAGAATGAGATATTCATTCACATATTCACAACCTATTTTTATGCTTGTGCAAAATCCTGTTTGAGACACCTTTTTTCAGAGACGATTGTGGCCAAACGAAAATGAATTTGGAGAAACTGGAGGAAATTTTAATTAAAAACATGCCAAATAACAAAAACCTCTCTCAGTTTTTCAAAAAACCTCATGGTTAATAAAATATCGCTACATCATGGAGGCCAATATTTCTAGAAAATTTAGAATTTTTGCACAGCTGGAATGCTAGGCGCGCAACGTCCTTGGCGCTGTACCCTTTTTTGAGCCACTCTTTTACCAAAAGGCCACAACCATTGGATTCAAAATTACAAATAAATCTAATAAATCCACTTTTACAGCCTTGGTTTGAAAAACTAGCAGGTCAAAATGTCAAAAAACAAGCAAAAAATCATGGTTCTGCCTTATTTTTGGCCTTGGCGCTGCGCTTTGAGCAGTGTTGGGATAATCAAATTTTTAGAGGTAAAATTAAGTTCATTGTGCAAAATAAAGGCATATTTGGAAATTAGACAAGATAATATTTCCAACGAGCTATCCTAGGCCCAATTTGGACACCGAGAATGCACCCAAAATTAGGCTGCAACATGGATGGCGCGTTTGACAAAGGAATTGCACATTTTACAATTGTCTAATTTTTTTTATTTTTTGTGAAAATTTCACTTTTATCTTGGGGAATCATGTTTTTACCTCTGTAAATCAATGATTTAAATGTAATTATGGTTTTTTACTATTATCTAGGGTAAATACATTAGGTAAATGAACTCAATGAGGTGTAATGAATCAGTTCACAAAAGTTAGGGATGAGTCACTTGGACCTCCTTACACTTCAAATTTCACCTCAGTCTTTGGTGGAGCTGCTCCTCCTCTCATGAATTCGACCCCTGAGGCTGGTATGAGTTTTTTTAGGCCTATATCATGTAGTTTTTTTATTCATTTCACAGTTGGAATAAGTTGGATGTTGGCATATTGATCATAGAATCTATTGTAATCATTTTAGCAGGAGCTTAATAAAAGTGTTGCAACTATTTATTTGGGATACATGTGGTATGGTTGTCTAGCATTGTTTCTTCTCTTGTTTCATTTGTATGAATGTAGTGTTGGTCCATTTTCCATTTCATGTCTATTGTATGATCACTTTCAAGTTAGAGAAACATAATTCATCTCACATGCTCTGTTTTGGGAAAGTTTTCATAGTCTCTGCATCTTTCTTTAAGTATAGGAAGAATTCATCTTTCATGCTCTTCCTAGCTCCTCACCTATTTGAATCGTTCCATCCCAAGAACCCTAATATGAAAGCCTTCCTACCTACCTTGCCCCATTGAATGGATTGTAACCCTAATCCTATTTTCCCTGACCTAGCCTCTTTGACCTAATATCCTCATCCAACAACCCAATCAAATCAAATCAAAACAAACCCTTCTGCATTTTATACCTAGCCTAAAACCCTAATTTATCTAGCCCTCTTGGCTGTGACCTTGTGGAGAGAGTCCTCTATGGTTTGGTAGGGCTAGATACCAAGCCAAAATTTTAGTCTGTGGTTACCTCTATTGGGATTTCTTCTTCAGCCTTAGAAATCTAGCGAAGTGATAACATATTAGCGTCGCTATCGGGGAACGAGGTGACAAATATTTCCCGGGAAAAAATGACAAAGATCAAATTTGATTGTTGATGGTGAACAAAGGTCAGGCAACAAGAAGGCTGTGCATCATTCACTTGGCAACTCCAAATTAGTTTTGAAAATAAACTCCCTAAGACCCCACTGGAGGATGAACCTTGCAAAGAAATATGAAAGGAAAACATGGGAAGATCAGGTATTCAAATTTCACTTTCATTCAAGACATCATGTTCTTTATCATGAAATATTTCTTCTGTTTTCCTGAGAATGTCCAGAAATTTTTCCAAGATATATTGTGTTTGAGAAAATATCATGGACCTATGTTGGATTCTGCTCCTTTGAAGGTTGTAAATACAAATTTACCATACGCCTTTGATCTTGGTTCTGACCCTTTTTCCGAATCATATGATGACTATCTTCAAATTGATGAACCTCAAGAGATCAAGATTGACCTTAGAGATTCTGTACATACTCTTACACCTTGTAAAATTCGAGATAGATACAAACCACTCATCTTACCTCCTATACTCCATGCTTTCCCTGAAAGTCATTACCTATATCTTCCGAGGTTTTATGGTGAATGTGACAACATCAGTGCTGAGAGACATATGCAGAATTTTGAGACTTTCCTTGACCTTTTTGAAGTTGACAAAGAGGATGTTAGTATAAGGTTATTTTCTCTTTATTTGCAAATAAAAGTTAAGAGTTGGTTCAAAAACATGCCTACTTCGAGCATCTTAGATTTCTTGTAGTTTGTCAAAGTTTTCCTCGACAAGTGGGTGGTCAAATAAAGTCCTTTCCTGATTTTAGAAAACTATAACAAGCTGAAAAGACAGCTAGGGGAGACAGTACAACAGTTTTCTGCCAGATTCAATCAAGTATATTGTTCGATACCTGCTAATATAAGACCTCCTCTTGGCTCAACTCTCTTACATTACCCGAATGCCTCTGATCCGGAAATGGAGTTTCAGCTGAGAGAAAGGAACCTCACAACACTTGAAGAGATGCAGAACAATGCAGTAGATGTAGAGGCTAATCTGTTGATCAGAAGGGCAAAGCTGAAGGAAGAAGAGAGGGAGAACATTGCTGAGAACTTGACATATTCAGAGGTAAATCTCGACATTTTGGTAAGTGCAGTGGATGAAATGATGCAAAATATTACCATTAGAGATGAATTTTCCATTCAATATCACTCTCACTTATTGCAGAAGAATAAGAAGTTGTTGACCTTAAACACTTTCCTGCTAATCTCAGCTACCATAGATTAGAAAATGGATTTGTAGATCAATCTGAGGAGAAACAATCTGTTGATCTAATGTGTATGTTTGACGACATTATTACTTTTGATGATTTGCCTAAGTATGTTCAATATGACGAAAATTTTGTTCTCCAAACAGAAGCTAATCTTGCGGACCAATCAACATCTGGTTTGTGGGAGGAGGAAGTTCAGTTTCAGCAGCTCGAATACAGGGATCAGCCGATGCATATCATCTATGGAAATGAGGAGGAAAGTGTAGAAAGTTTGGAAGTAAGTGAAGGATCTTTGCCTCTTTGTTTTACTTCGTTTCAGTTCATCATAGACAACTTTCATGCAATCAGAAATCAATAGTCATTAAGTTTTTATCTTGACAATAAATAAGATAATGAAATTCTTGATCAGAGCTCCTTACCCTTGTGTTTCTCCTCATTTGCAAAAATAAGAGAAAACTATAAGCAAACATATAAGTGAGTGGTCAACACTATAAATGATAAACCTTCTCCGTAAATGATTGAGGAAATAATTTGCGACATAGAATCCTCCTTAGCTCTAGATTTGCAACCACCAAGTTCCATTGAATTTCAAATTGCAGATGAAGGCTTGGAAGTTGAAACATATGATCAAATTATGCAAGATGATTATGTACCATTATGTTTTGAAGCATTTATTTTTTTAAAGGAATTTTTTCATAATGTCTCTAAAGAAAAGGATGAGCGGCCTGTAGAAAGTCATGCAGTCTCATTAGAACCAATGGAAAATAGGTTCCATCAGTATTTTCAAGTTTTTCATGACCCTATAGCTGATGTGTTGGATGATATCTGCAATAAAAGTCCTTCTCCATTAGCTAACTGTGAGCCCGAAAAGAGTGTTGATATAAACTTGATCCGACAGCCAGTTTCTTTGTCATTTTCAGCAGAAGTCTCATTACAAAGCTCATACAAAGATTTGCAGTCATATCAGGATAGTAATGAAGAGGATTCTTGTTTTGTTGTTGACCATCAAGAAAAATTAGTTGTTCATGAGTTTCAAGATCCTTTTGTCAAATTGCTACAGTCATCAAGGGAAGAAAGCACGGATGTTGGGAAAATTTTAAAATCAAGGTATGAAAACTACCTAGAGTAGAGCAATAATATATCAGATAGGCTAGAAATCAATATATATTCCCATGAAGCATTATTGAGGTCAGATGGTGGGCTTATGCTTTGCAATTTCATTAAGATTCAATCCATTAACAATTTTTCATGGGAGTTGCCTTTCAGTAGTTCTCTCTTCTTGCTCACAAGAAAGCACATGCGGATAATTCAAACAACATCCATAATGCTTACATGGTTGCATTGGTTGTTATATTTCACTTTATTAGGTGATGAATGGATTAGTTAGAGTAGGTTTTGTTGAATAAGCTCAATTCTGAGCATATTTTTCAGTTTGTCAGTTGTGTTTTAGTCTGAGTCAGTTCATTTTGTTGAGTCAAGTCTTCAATGTTTAGTTAGTTTGAGTTTTTTACCGTATTGGCCTAATGGATGAGGCACTGATTTGCAAAATCCATAGTTTTGTGGTTCTTGACACCTCTTTCAGAGCTATCATCCCCAATAAGGCAAATGTTAGTGTCAGTATTTGCATCTTGCCATTAGTGATCAAAATACTCTTTTCATATCATTTTAGGAGTCCCACTTTTTTATCATTCCATTAGGTCATCCAAAAAATTTACTCACTGATGGTAGTCCTAGTCCAAAAACATCACTCTTCATCAAATTTGATTACTTGCTCGCATAGTTCCATACCTTGCTGACTGTACACCATCCATAAAGTTAATCTCATCATTCCATAATGTCAGTCATGTCATCGTGAAATTCAATTTTTCAAGGTCTCATTAGGTATTTTAGGGTTTTTCAAGGTTTCACTAGGTCATTAGGGTTTCCATGATTCAATAAAAATCCATTCCATTGCATAAGAATAATAAGTAAAGGGTGATCCAATAAAATTCTCTTCGCCATGTGAAGATGACTTGCAAAGAAAATTTCTCGTTTCAACATGTAATTTTTATATTTCCATTATGTAATTTTATGCCATTTAAATGTAATATGTTCATCATCCCAAGCTGCTAACTCGGTGTTCCAATCATGCCAAGCACCAAAAATTCAAATTAAAAAACTTCTCAAAGAACATCAAAAGATCAATTTATCAAATGAAATATTCAAGTGAAAGGGTATATTTTCAAAAGGTTAAGAGAATGCCAAAGGGAGTTGTCTTTTCCCAAGGGTGCCCAAATCATCATTTTCCACAAGCACCAAACCCTAATTTCCTCTCCCACCGAGTTAGGGTTTTCTACGAAATTAGAGACATATGAGAAGAGGAGGCATAAGGGAGGTAATTTCATAAAGTATGAGGCCATTCCAACTCATAAACATCATGTCTCCATTATTTTTCAAGAAGTCACTCCAAGGGACAAATCATTTACCACACATAGGGCCAATTTTTCTTCAAACTATGTTTCTGACGAAACATAGATGAATTTGACAAAAGTGAGAGAGGTTTCTATCCATCATAGGCCAAGGAATAAAAACCTCCTTCAGGTTTTACACATGTGTCATGGTTTTGGAGAAATGTCAAAAATATAGTTGCTACAAGAGGCTTTCTGCACTTCTAAAGTGACCTTGGGAAAATAAATATTTCTCCCCAATGGAGTGTCTAAATGAATTTCTCGATAAGTCAAATGACAACTAGACAAAGAGATATTTCCAACGAGCTATCCTGAGCTCAATTTGGATTTGAGGAAGGTCTCGAAAAGTTTCCCGCAAAAGCACACTACATTTTTTCATCCTCATTCTGCACTTTTGACCAGTCTTGGGATAATTGATTTTTGAGGGGCTATAATTGATAATTTTCAGTTCTTGATAGGTCCATTATGTATCCGAGAGATAGATATTTCCAACGATCTATCATGATCTCAATTTGGAGCTCGGGAAGGCCTCCAAACATGGCATGAAATATGGTGTTGCGTGCTTGTGTGTTGTGCTGCACGTTTCCACTTTGCATTGCGCGTTTGCCTTTTGCGCTGTGCGCCTGGTTTATGCACTGCACGCTTGCTTGTTTTCCTTAGAAATTGCCAGAAATGCCTCAAATATTTGTGGCATTTCCTCCAGACTTTAGCAGTGGTGCCCATGACCTCCAACAAAGCAAGTAAGCTATGATTTATCCATTCCTCTTCTCCATCAAGTTGATTTTGTGTTTGCGAAGTTTGTTAAAAGAAATTGGTGTCTTTATTCAAGTTTAAAACACTAGATTACCCCCAAAATTCCAATTACATTCTCAAATCCAAAACTATAGTCCCTAAAACTTCATTACCCTTCCCACATTGTAAAAAACCCTTTCCTAAAACCCTACATTATATTTCCCTTTCTCTAAAGCCTTTCATCCCTTAAAACCCTAAGCCCTAGGTACATTATTTGCTTAGGCTCCAAATTCCCTACACCTGTAATTAATTTCCTATTGCAAACCCCTCTACATTCCTACTCCTTTTCTCATCCCTTAAACTCATAAACCCCTTCCCCCATCTCCCTAAATTTCCCTATCTCATTCCTCACTCCCCAAAATTTCATTTCCATTCCATTACACCTCCCTAGGGTTTTAACACTAATACACCATGGAAGAAGAACACATAAAATATAGTGAGGGAAGAAAGAGAGGAGAAAAGACACCAAAAAGGAGGGAGAGTCTCAAGGCTTGAGCCATCAAACACCACGGATTTGATATTATTACCCCTAGCAGTCAAATGTTTTCAAACATGTGGGTTATTATAAGTTTTGTGAAATGTTCCAAAGAGTGGAGGAGGTAGGTTTTCATGAGTAGCTCACAGACATTTTTTCCACCACTTTGAAAGGAGACAAGGCCATCATTGTAGGTGTTGATTTCATATTCTTAGTAGATACCATATCTCAGCCATAGACATGCCCAACCAAGGTGATAAATGGTTTAAAAACCTAGACCTGGATGTTTGAAACTACAAACCCTAATCAAGCAGAAAGAGAAGGGTAAGTTGGATTGGCTCACTGATGCATCCAAGATAGAATAAAATACCATATCGGGTATACATGAAGTATCTCTGAAACAATTTTGAGGAAATTTGAAGAAAATTTGGGAAAATTTGAAAAACTCTTCGAAGGCACATTTTCCAAAAATGTCCTGTTTGGTGACCTTTTTGTAGAACAAATTGTGGCAAAAAAAAACAAATTTTGGGAAACTGGAGGAGGTTTTTTTTCCTAAGATATCAAAGTACAAAAACCTATCTCAGTTTTTACACACATATTACAGAATGAGAGATGCATTAACATCTTTACAACCTATTTTTCTACTTGTACAAAATCATGTTTGAGACACCCTTTTGCAGAGAATATTGTGGAAAAAAAAATGAATTTGGAGAAACTGGAGAAGGTTTTTCTTCAAAAAATCCCAACGAACAAAAAATCTCTCAGTTTTGAAAAACATCTCATGGTTAGTAAGATATCTCTCCATCTTGGGGGTCAATTGTTCCAGAAAATTTAGAATTTATGCACAACTGGAATGCTAGGCGCGCAACGCCCTTGGCGTTGCACTCTTTTTTAAGCCACTTTTTGACCAAAATTCCACCACCATTGGTTTCCAAATGACAAATAAATCTAATAATTCCAGTTTTCAAGCCTTGGCTTGCAAAAATAGCAGGTCAAAATGTCAAAAAACAAGCAAAAGTCATGGTTTTGCCTTATTTTTGGCCTTGGCGCTGCACATTTAGCAATCTTGGGAGAATCAATTTTTACAGGTCAAATCGAGTCCATTATGCAAACTAAAGGAACATTTGGAAAGTATACATGATAATCTTTCCAACGAGCTATCCCAGGCCCAATTTGGACACCGGGAAGGCACCCAAAATCATGCTGCAACATGGATGGCGCGTTTGACAGTTGTCTGATTTTTCTGAGTTTTTGTGAAAATTTGACTTTTATCTTGGGGAATCATGTTTTTACCTTTGTAAATCAATGATGTAAATTTAATTATGGTGTTTTTACTATTACCTTGGGTAAATACATTAGATAAATGTACTCAATGAGGTGTAATGAATCATTTCACAAAAGTTAGGGATGAGTCACTTAGACCTCCCTACACTTTAGCTTTTAGCTCAGTATTTGGTGGAACTACTCCTCCTCTCATGAATTTGACCCCTGAGTCTGGGAGGAGTTTTTTGAGGCTTATATCATGTATTTTTTCGGTCATTTTACAGTTGGAATTAGTTGGATGTTGGGATATTGATCAAAGACTCTATTATAATCATTTTGGCAGGAGCTTCATAAAAGCGTTGCAGCTATTTCTTTGGGATACCTGTGGTATGGTTGTCTAGCATTGTTTCTTCTCTTGTTTCATTTGTATGAATGTATTTTTGGTCCATTTTCTATTTCATGTCTATTGTATGATCACTTTCAAGCTAGAGAAACAAAATTCATCTCAGATGCTCTGTTTTGGGAAAGTTTTCATAGTCTCTACATCTTTCTTTCAATTTAGGAAGAATTCATCTTTCATGCTCTTCCTAGCTCCTCACCCGTTTGAATCATTCCATCCAAAGAACCCTAATATTCAAGACTTCCTACCTACCTTTCCCCATTGAAAGTACTATAACCCTAATCCTATTTTCCATGACCTAGCCTCTTTGACCTAATATCCTCATCCAGCAACCCAATCAAATCAAACAAAAAAAAACCCTTTTGCATTTTATACCTAGCCTAAAACCCTAATTTAACCATCCCTCTTGGTTGTGACCTTGTGGAGAGAGCCCTCTCCGGTTTGGTAGGGATAGATACCAAGCTAAAAGGTTGGTCTGTGGTTACCTCTGTTGGGGTTTCTTCTTCAGCCTTAGAAATATGGCAGAGTGATAACAGGTTCTTTGTGGTACTTGGATAGTGGAGCTTCATTCCATATGACTGGAAACAAAGAATTATTCAGTATCTTGGAGGAGAAGGATCTCCAGATTCACATCGATATTGGTGACGACGGGAGGTATATCTCTACCGGTGTAGGTACATTTTCCTTTCAGAGGGAGTTAGGTAATCCACTCACATTAAAATATGTCATGTATGTTATTGGTTTAAAGAAGAATTTGGTTTATGTTTCTATGTTGGAAAATTGTGTCTATGATGTAATATTCAGTGAAGGAAATGAGTTCCTTCGTCACATAGCCACGGGATAGGTGAAGAAAATTCAGGTTTGAGTGAAAAATCTCTGTAAACTGGATGTAGAAGATTGCGCAGCACCAAGCAGTAAAGCAGAGAAGGTGGAGAGCCAAGACATCGGTGAGTTATGGCATAGGGGGATGGGTCATCCACACCACAATGCTTTGAGGATCATGCAGAAGATTTATACAGGACTTCCAAAGGGTGGACTTGGGCAGAGAGACACATGCAAAGGGTGTACATTGGGGAATTATACCAAATCCACCTTTCACAATAAGGAAACCCGAGCCAAGGCGACACTGGAGAAAGTTCACTCATACGTGTGTGGAAAGTTCTCGACAGATTCCACAACAAAGAGCAGGTATTATGTGATTTTTGTTGATGATTTTTCAAGAAAGTGTTGAATTTTCTTGATGCAGAAGAAAGGTTAGACATTATCCAAGTTTTGTGAGTTCAAGGCACTTGTCAAGAAAGATACGGGGAAGAAAGTGAAGGCTCTGAGGAGCGACAATGGAGGAGAAAACATCTATGATGAATTCAATAACTTATGTGCCTCAGAAGGAATTCGAAGAGAATTGATTGCACCTCATAAGCCACAACAGAATGGGGTTGCAGAAAGAAAGAACAAAATGATTGTGGGAGCAGCATGAGCTATGTTGCATGATCAAGACCTACCGTTGCATCTGTGGGTGGAAGCATGCAATACAACAGTAATTGGGTAGAATAGAAGTCCTCATCAGATACTTGGGATGAGTACACCAGAGGAGGATTTTTTAGGTAAGAGACCAGATGTGTCGTATTTTAAAATTTTTGGTCCATCTCTTTATTTCCATGTGACCAAAGATGCCAGGAAGAAGCTAGAGGCAACATCAGAGTTGGGGATATTTGTGGGGTACATTGATTCACCTCACAACTATTGGGTGTACTTTCCAGCACACTTGATGATAGTGGTTAGAAGAGATGTGAAATTCTATGAAGACAAGGCCATGTGATTGTGCCTTGAGAGGGAGCTCGAGTTTCATGCAGTTGAGGAGCTCTTGGCTCCAAAGGATGAACCTCAGGATGTGGAGTAGCCACAAGCGTAGGAACAGAGAGTGGTAGAAACCACTCATGCATAGCCATCCACCACAGATGGAAGGAAGTGCACCATAGAGGATGACATGTTATTGTTGGATGTAAGAGAGAATGTGGGAGCACCCACATCATAGCTTAGCCATAGAAGGTCCCCAAAGTGGTACACTGGATACATGGCTCTTATGAGCGAAGGTACTGAGATAGAACCATCCTCTTTCAAGGAAGAAATGCAACATTTAGTGTGGGTTGATGCCATGGTTGAGGAGTATGACTCCATTATCATAAACAATGCATGGGAAGTTATCCCAAGACTAGTGGGGAAGTGAGTTGTAGGATCCAAATGGGTCTACAAGGTGAAGTAGGCAACAAATGGGGGTGTGGAGAAACACAAGGCTAGATTTATGGGAAGAGGGTTCTCTCAAGTGGAGGGAATTGACTATGATGAGAATTTTGCACCATTTGTAAGGTACTGATCAATCAGATCCATCCTTGCACTCTCAGCACCGATGTGATGGAAGATACATCAGATGGATGTAAAGAAATCCTTTCTCAATGGAGTTATTGAGGACAAAGTGTACATTAAGCAACCAAAAGGTTTTGAGACCTTAGATAGGGAGTCACATGTGTGCTGACTCAAGAGAGAATGGTATGGGTTGAAGCAAGCACCTAGTGCTTGGTACACCAGGATTGACAACTATTCACCAGGTTGGGCTTCACCAAGAGTGAAGCGGATGCGAACCTATATCATATTGTGGTTGATGGTAAGATTTTGATTATTGTACTTTATGTCGATGATCTGATATTGACACGTGATGAGAAAATCATAAATTCTTGCAAAGAGGATCTTGCAAGAGAATTTGAGATGAAGGAAATAGGGCTCTTGCACTATTTCCTTAGATTGGAAATATGGCAAAGAGATGGGGAGATATTTGTATCTCAGATCAAGTATTCCAAGGAGGTTCTGAGGAAGTTCCACATGGAGGGCAACAAACCCATGGAGACTCCTCTAGCAGGAATCTAGAGGAAGGAGGATGCTACTTCGGGCTAAGTAGTGGATGCTATTGTTTACAGGCAGCTTGTGGGTTCACTAATGTATTTGGTGAACAAACGACCCAACATATGACACACAGTTAACCAACTAAGCCAATTTATGGTTAATCCTACCAAGCTCTTTTGGAAGGCAGGGAAGCATGTGTTGAGATATCTCAGAGGCACTACAGAGTATATATTATGGTACAGATGGACAAAGGCAATGAAGCTTCAAGGCTTCACCGATGCAGATTGGGCAGGGAGTCCATCTGAAAGGAAGAGCACAACACATCAGGAGGCATCTTCAACATAGGATCAACAACAGTTTCATGGTACAAAAAGAAACATAGATCAGTTGCACTCAGTTCAACAACGACAAAGTATATGGTGGCCAGTCAGGCAGCATGCGAGGGCATATGGATGAGGACGATACTTGTTGGTTTGTTTGGTAAACATATGGATCCGATGGCGATAAATTGTGATAACCAGTGTTGCATCAAACTCTCGGTTAATCCAATATTCCATGAGAGGTCCAAGCACATTGATATCTGGTATCACCATCTCAAAGATTGTGTTCAGAGGCGGATTGTGTCATTAGAGTACGTTCCCACGGAGGAGCAGGATGTAGACATATTGATGAAGGCACTGGCAAGAAGAAAATTAGAATTCCATAGAGACGTAGCAGATAATCCCTTTCTTGTTGAGAGGGAGTGTTGAAATGGCACACCTAGGGGGCTTCTGATTCAATTTTCCCTTAATTAAATTGGAAGAGAAATTGTAATTTCATCTCATGACAACTTGTATTAGTTAACTAAGTCAAAATGACTAATTTAGCTTAGGAAATTCAAGTTGAGGGTCTAATAGGATGCATGTGGAGTTGTCCCATGATTTAAGGGGGACCAATTACAGTTGTTTGTGAGTTGTATTAGTTAACTCAATTAATTGAGTTAAAATCAGTTTAACTAGTTCTAACTGATAAATGGCTAGTGATAGGTCCAGTGAATTAAATCTTATTTGATTCACAAGTAGTGATGAATCAGTTAACTGATAATTCGCTACAAATAGTTGTTACATGTCAGTTTAAGGAAGGCCCAGTTGAGACTATGGTTAAAGGGTTGATAACTATCAATTGTATAATTAGAAAATTGTACAGCTCAGTTATAGAGTCATGTGGAGGCCAAGGATGCATTGCGAAATTCATTCAAGGAAATTTCCTATACAATAGGGAGAAAATTCCTCCAAGAATATGTGAGTAAGGTAGGTTGAGCAGAGGCTGAGAATTGGTTAAGTAATTCACTTATTTTGCCTAGATCAGAGTGAGATAGTTGGCAGAGCGCAAGAATTTCCCTGAGAGAGAAATCATTGTATTGTTTCATGGTCTTGAATTTATAAAATATACAAATAGCAGAGTTTTAGGTAGTGTTCTTTCCCCAAATACATATTATGTTGTGCGATTTATTGTTACTTTCTCTTACTTGTTATGTGATTGTGCGATTGTGTTTTGGTTTTGAAAATTGTAGAAGGATTCAATATTTTGTTTTAGTAAATTAGAAGATCAAATTGAATCCCACTGTTAGATTTTATACAAGAGGAGAATCTAGATGAAATGAATAAGTTGATTAGGAACCTTTCAAATAAACTAGTGAAGCTAGAGTTGGGGAATAAGAATCCTCCTCTAAAAATCCAATAAGGTCCTAATAGAAACTTCAATCCCCAATATAGGAGACCTCATTTGCAAAGAGAAAGAAAGGACCAACAAGACCAAATGCAACCTCTCCTGTATTTAGAAGATGACCCTGAAGAAAATATTGAAGATGTTATTGAAGTTCAGGAGAACTAATACTCTATCCTCTTAGAAGAAGAAAATGAAATAGAAGCACAAGAAGGAGAGGAGGATGATCATAACATCTCTTTGGATGAAGAATAAATAGATGTTTATTTTAGGTAGTTTTTTGATTTCATGCAAGCCCAGTTGCATAGGAAGTATGATTTGAGATCTAGGAAAATATCCTGTACACATGATCAAAATGAAGAAACTGCCCAACCTGCTCCCCAAAACCAACTGATAAAGGAAAAAAACCTATTAACCCTGATCCACCAACTAATGGAGAAGCCTCCTGCCCCACCAATTCCAAGTCTGAAGCTTCAAATGTAGAATAAACACTAGTGCAAAAAAATCCAATACATCAAGAAAATAAATAACCAATTGAGCGAGTTAAAGTGGATAGGAATCCGTGTGTATTCAATCTTCAAAAAGAGTTAGAGAAGTTTAAGATATATTCCTTTTACTGAATTATTGAAATAACTTAATGCTTAAAAACAAGTTTCCAAGTTCATGGATGTATCTCATATTGCTTCATTTTAAGACATTCTGAACCTGCATGAAGAAAGGCCCATAGTCATGTTTTGCCCCCATGTGGAGGACATGAGGGATTCACTGGGGGAGAAATACCATACCACGTGGGTTCATATTGGGGTATATATATTGTGGAAAAAATGACATAATATATTGGGGGATATATAGGGGGTAAAGGTTTTTTATATTGGCAAGTATAAAAATGGAGCTCAAAGTTAATGAAAAAATATAAAGGGGCATAAAAAATGTTAATGCAAAAATACATGCCTACAATATCTATTGAAAGTAGGGGTTTTTCAAATTGGGAATGCGTATTTGGTTTGTATTAGTAGGGTATTAGATAATGTGATTTTTAGAGGTATTTTCCAATATGTAGTCAAATTAAGGGTATTGTTTAATGTTAGTATGAATCTTTTGTCAGAAAAAGACCACTTTAGCTACGCATAACAAATAGCCCTAACATCAATTATGGCTGCCAATATCTTCAAATTTGCAGTTAATTGATCCAAATAAACCTGCACAAATCCAGATCTATGCATAAAAAGACATTAAGCAGTAAAAATGAGATGTTGCTCCATGCATCCAATAGATAAGACAAGAAAAATATTTTTGAAAGAATTTTTATATTAAAGGGGCACCTGAGAGGAAAACAAGAAAGATGTTTCCAATTCTCCTCAATGGGTTGGGTTGTTGAAAGTCCTCAGCATTTCAGATCTAAGATTTCTCTCTCTTGTTAGTGTAGAAAACCCAGACAAACATAGAACTCAAAGGGAGTTCACAAAGCAAATGATGGAGAATGTGACAATGATAATGGCTCAAAGTCAGACCAAGAGTATAGATATAGAGTGATCTAATATGCAAATGAAAGGTGGCAAATGAATGGGAAAACCCTTCTATTTATAACAAAATATTAGGGTATTCTAGAACTTGGTGTATGAATAAAATATTATTAGCCAAATTCTAGAACCACCTTTTAGGAATATTTTATTATATTTATTGAAGGGAAAAGGGTTTTTGACTTGGGTCAAATCCTTTATTTATAAATAATAAATAAATAAATAATTTATTTATTATTTTAAGGAAATGGTGGAAATATAATTAAATAAATAATGGTTTATTTA
Organism: Pinus albicaulis; assembly: GCA_034641835.2. Lineage (NCBI taxonomy): Eukaryota > Viridiplantae > Streptophyta > Pinopsida > Pinales > Pinaceae > Pinus > Pinus albicaulis. The sequence goes on along the minus strand of CM076580.1, from coordinate 912,169,937 downwards.
ATTATTTATAAATGATTTAGTCAAATTTAACTAGGAATATTATTTGAATAAGGATTAAATAACTTATTCCTAGGAAATAATCAAATAAATAAGGATTTATTTAATTGATTTCCTTGTTTTGGGTTAAATATGACCAGGAATAATAATTGAATTGATGTTTAACTAATTATTCCTTGAGGAAATATAAACAAATATAGATTTGTTTATTGTTTCCTTTTGGGGTTTCCTATTTAGACCATAAACAACTTAATAAAGGTGTTTTACTAAGTTATTTCACATAGTGAAAGCAATTTTACTTAGGGTAAAATTTGTCTTACATGGTGTACTTGGGTCCATCTAATAACAATAGGTTAGGTGACCAAAAAATGGTGTAACATTTAATATGCCATGAATGAACATGATATGTCAGAGATCCATTGAGTGAAGCCCCCATGGTGGAGGAGTGGGACCCTTGCACTCATCCATTCTATGTTACCTTAGTCATCCATGATTTATTGTTGAATAATTACATGCTCGATTCAGGAGCCTATCATAATCTTATGCCTTTGTTTGTTATACAACAACTAGGCTTGAAAATAGCTAAATCATATAAGGACTTGTATTCCTTTGACTCCAAGATATTCAAGTGTCTCAGAATTATCAAAGAATTGGTAGTCAATCTGGCTCAAATGCTTGCGAAGAGTGTGGTGATGGATATCGTGGTTGCAGACATTCCTGCAAGATTTGGTATGCTCCTCTCTAGATCATCGGGAATGAAGCTTGTAGGGTCTATCAAATTAGACCTTACATATGCCACTATTCCAGTCTTTGGTGGAGAAGAGCAAAGACTATACAAAAAATCTAGGTTTGTAAAAACTGTCACAAGAGCAGATAATTCCAACAACTCCCTAGTGTATGGCCTGGTAAAAAACCATTCATGTTTTATGCTAGAAATGGATTAATCAAGTTATGGAGCATACCCAAGTGGAGAGTCCCTCACAAGTCAGTTTTCAACAAACAAAAGATGACAGTATGTGGAAGTTGTACTTTGATGGAGCCAACTCCAAGGAAGGAAATGGAGCATGAGTATTGTTGAAATCCCCTGAGGGAAACCTCATTCCTCTTGCATACAAGTTGGAATTGAATGCTACAAACAACATTGTTAAGTATGAGGCATTGTTTTTGGGCCTACAAGCTGCTAGATATTTGAAGATTGAGTGTTTGGCAGTTTTTGGAGATTCATAACTGATTGTGAAACACATTAAGAACCAATGCCAAACTAAGCATCCCAGGCTGAAATCCTACAGAAATGAAGTGTAGAATCTAGTTGAAAATTTCTTATTGGAATTTAATATTTATTTTCTTCACATGGAGCAAAATAGAATGGTAGATTCCTTAGCATTAGCCGCCAACAATTTCAAACCCCCACAAAATCCCCTGCTAAGGTGCAAAGTGGAAGTTAGGCACAAACCCTCAGTGCCTGAAAATATAAAATATTGGCAAGTGTTTGAATATGAAGATCAGATTAAAAGGTTTATAGATGTGATTGGGAAGTTTTTTAATGTTGTGATAGACCAACATGGTGCAGGTGTTGAGGAAACAGAAGCAGCCAAGCAATAAGTTCTTTGTGAGGAATTTGTGCTCGGGCAGAAAATTCTCCAGTTAAAGGGAAACATAATCCCAAAGGGGTTATTCCATTGGAAATATTTTTCGATGATAAAGGAGTCTCAATAGGATACAAAGGACTATAATATTGGCACAAATAAGTAGCCCAAGCTAGTTTAGTTGGCCAAGGCTATTCCAGGGAAAAACAAACAGAAGTACCTTGACCTTTTCAAAAAGTATGTTGATATTTTTTCTTGGTATTATCATGAATTGAAAACTTATGATATCAGTATTATTCAACACAATATTCCCCTAAAGTATGAAATTAAACCCCACAAATAGAAGCTGAGACAGATAAATCCATTGCTTCTCCCCTTGATATAAAAGGAAATCAGGAAAATTCTCCATGCTAAAATTATTATACGCTTGAGATATTCATATTGGGTGGCTAATTTGGTCTTAGTCAGAAAGAAGAATGGAGAGATCAGATTGTGTGTGGATTTTAGAAATCTAAACAGGGCCTCCCAAAAGTATAACTACCCACTACCCATGATGGACTATATTTTGTAGAAGGTGGTGGGGTCATCAAGACTTTACATGATTCATGGGTTCTCAAGGTTCAACCAAATTTTTGTACATCCTGAAGATCGAAAGAAGACAACCTTCATCACTCCATGGGGAATGTTCATATATGCCTGAATTCCTTTCGATCTCATGAATGTTTGTGCTACTTTCAAAATAACGATGGATATAACATTTTTTGGGGAGAAATATAAGTTTGTGTTTATTTACTTGGATGACATAACTATGTTATCAAAGTCCGTTGAAGAGCATTTATAGCATTTACAACACACCTTTGAGAAGTGAAAGAAATATGGGACGTCTTGAATCTGAAGAAGTCTCAATTTTATCTCAGAGAAGAAAAGCTCTTGGGACATGTAGTCTCAACAGAGGGGGTGAGGATTGACCCCAAAATGGTAGAAGCAATCAATACTATCCTTTTCAAAGGAAAAAAAAAGTGATATAGGTATTCCTAGGGAGGATAAACTTCTTAATAAGGTTTGTGCCCAATTATGTTGAGATTGTAAAAGAGATTACAGACATGTTGAGAAAATATAGAGAGGTAAAATGGACTGTAGAGGCAAGAGAATATTTTTACAGAATTAAGAATGCATTTAGAGAGGCTCCGGTCTTGGCCATTCTTGATTATCATAAGCCATTTCTCAGTTTTAATTTTATGTCCCCCAACACTGTTGCATCTATCTTACTGCAAATGAATGAAGAAGAGACATAACAACTAGTGGAATTTTTTAGCCAAGTACTGAGGGATGCTATTACACTTAAAATTATCACCATGACGTTTTACTATCTGTATGGGCTCATCATTACTCATACAATACTCCCTTAGAAGTCTACAAACATCAATTTCCTAAAACCAAGCCTTGAATTTAAGAGAAAAGCCTATAAAAGTCATAAAAATACTTATACCACACTTTCTCTTAGTATTAACTGCGGTGGCACATCTGTTTGTTCTAGAACATGCAGAACCAGCCGCACTTTTCTTCATTAAAGTTGCGGGCTCCTGTAAAAGTTAAAGTGAAGGCGGAAGTAAAATTTGGAAGCCCAGCTGGTTGAATATGGAAGCTTCTGGAAGCAATTATTCGGTGGAAAGTTCACTCCTTTCATGTACATTCATCCCTCCATTAAAGGAGCCTACCCCTTGGTATCTGGAACTTAATCCCTTTGAAAGAGGATTCTATCCCCTCTTAGTTGGAGCTGCAACCTCTTTTCTTTTTCTATAAATTGAGGCCATAGTTCAACCTCAAGAGGATTTAGGCTTTGAGACTTTGTGAGGAGAAATGCTGGAGAAACTCAAGCTCTCTTAACTGATTGTCATATGGGAATGATTACACACTCGTGTATGTTAGTCGAGAGAGTGCAAGGCTTGTCAAAGTAGAGGAAACACTTGTTCCGGACTCCGGAAGGACCTGTATGACATCAAGGCGGACACGGTTGTAAGGCTCATTTTTCCATTAAAGATAATATGAATGGATCCTGTTTTCTCAATGAGTTGTTTACTTAAATGGCTTATTTTTTGAATTCCTTGATCATCAAGATAGGTTTATGGTTTATGAATTAGTCTATGTTATGTAGGTGCTTCTGATTCTTCCATGTTTTTGATTGCAGATCCTGAAAGGAGACGTATTCAAAGCAACGAAAAGAAGACTACAATCAGCGCTGGACTACAGGTAAGTCTTAAATCCTCCGTTATAGATAATTCTAGATCAAACATAATCTAGAGAAAGTAGTTTACATTTGTCCGTTTGTTGCTAGTTATCCGTAGGATACTAGGGATATTTGTCTTATCCGCAAGAATGATTTATCCGCCCAACAAAATGGCGACTCCACCGGGGAACAGATCTTGAAATTTGTTTTCTTTCATTTTTGACTTGTGAAACTATTTTTCTGATTTTGATTGATCGTCACTGGCTTGGGTAATTTATTCCTGTAGAATCCCTGAAAAGTGCTTTAGAATTTTTTATTTTTCTTTAATTTTTCTGGTCTCCGCACTTTGCCTTTAGGCACAGTGCGGTCATCTCCGCTATTTTCCTATATACATAGTGCGACACTACACTTGTTTACACTAAAACCTACGAACCCTAAGAAATTTGTTGAAAAAACTTAAAATTCTCTTTTCTTGGATCGGCTTGCAAGATTCTCAGTATATACCTAGACTTGTGTTTTCTGTCAGAAAGCTTTGTGTGAGAGTTTCTTTCAACATTTTTAAGTTTTGAATGATTTTCTACAAGATTTGCATGTTATAAGTGATTTTTTCTCTGTCTTTGTGTCACTCAAAGATTACAAACCTCTGTATACCTTAGATCACTGGTATTTCATTGTTTTCTTGCTAAGTCTTTGACTTCGTAGCATAAATTGTTTTACGAGAATTAGATCACATTTTCTCATTTGCAAATATTTAAAAAACTTTTTTATTAAGTTTTGAATTTCACTTAAAAAACATAATTGGATGTTTTTGGGTTTTTGCTAATTTAAGCAAAGAATTTCTTAGTTAGATTACAAACTAAGCAAGACATCCTCAAAATATTTAAAGTTTGATTTCAGATTTAATTCTTATAATCTTTAGATCTCGAAATTAGTGTTTTTAGTTTTGAGTGTTATTTCTAGAAATCGTAGTTTTCTTTTGAAGAATGTTTGATTGTAGTTTCGATCTTGAAGAATAAAGGGATTTCTTTTTGAGCAATTGATCATTTTGGGTTCTCATGAACTAAGATTTCTTTTCATATGTTCTTGTTTTGAAGAAAATAAATGTTTTAAAAGATTTCATTTCTCAACTCTTTCATTTAGATAGAATTCATTGAAAGGAAATGAATTGTTTTTCATAATAGATGTATTTTTAGTGTGTTTTGAGTCGGGTCACTACATATCATCCAAGTTTCACTTTCGCACCTATTGTCCTAAGAAACAACCTATTAAAAGCAATGCTTAGATTAAAATAAATCTAGTAAATTTTATATTTCTAGGAATCTTTTCACCAACATAGCTTAGGCTAGTGTCTTGGAGTAGGGAGTAATTAACTCTCCAAGACAATTAAAACAAACAAGTAGTCAATCTTGCGGTAGGAAAAATCCAATAGTAGCTTGTATGCTCTGGGAAGCTCCTCCTAAAGGAGTCAAGCACGAGATCATATCCGAACCAGTGAGGTGATCAATTCCAACTCATCGGGAATGATAGAAGATGTGCGTGTATTAACAATGGTAAACCTTGGATTGACCATTGTCTGGGAGCCTAGGGTCACTTGTCGGTATACCTTGGATTATGTCAAGGATCCTTCAAGGGGATTGAGCTTTGTTACTCTGCCCTTGCGCGTATATCGGATCGTAGACTGTTCCCCCAGGTATATTTGTTCCTATTGGTGACCTTAGTGGCCATAAACTTAAGATTTTTTCCTAAGGTGACGGTGGAGGAAAGATCCCACTGTACCTGGAGTAGACGTAAACTAGACTCACTTGGACTCTCCGGAGGGTTATCTTGACTCGAGATGGTTTAAGTGGAGAAACACCGGTTTGTTTCATTAAGCAGGTTGTCGGGGTAACTGTTCCAACCACCATTTCTACATTAAATTACTACGATGTTGGATTTCATCACCAACTAGTGTTTTTGGTGTGGGAATCTACCGTTTGTGTGTGGTTTGATCTCCTAGATTTTATAAGCGTTTTATCATTTGATTGTTTCCTTAGTGAATTTAGGATTTTTAATTGAAATTTTCTTTGATTGCGTGTGATTAATAATTTTTAATCATGGCTGAATTACCAAGATGATCGCGTAGACTTCAGGGGAAACCACTTGAGTATACACCAAGCCAACTTGAAGGACTGAAAGCACTGGTACCGCATACTATCAGTAGAATTATATCAACAAAACCAGGAGAATCATCCATAATTACTCATCCTGATTATCATGAAGTAAATCAACCTCAAACAAAAAAATATATTCAAGAGCCAATTTCAATTTCTGAAATCATTGACACTGCTTCTGCAACCAGTGAATTAACTGAAGAACCTAAAATTTATGAGCCAGACACTGAACCTGCTGTGTTGGAATCATCTCCAGGATTTTTTACTCCGACTTCTAGTGATCTTGATCCACCTAGGGTAAGACATCGCATTACCAAAAACCTTCCTTCTGATCTCATATGTATTGAAGAACTTGTAGGTCCAGACGAAGACGTAATTCTTCCCGAAACCCAAGAAACTTAATCTTATAGAGCGTGAATCAATATTCTACAGTCCTTTTAGAACTGATGCTTGGTATTTATTATTGACAGATTTTTTACAAAACATAGGTCTTACTTATTCACCACTCCAAATTCCTTTTTACCCTACACCAAGAGGTTATCAACCTTCATTAGCTATGTCAGGTGAGTCATCTATGTTTTCTGAATCTCCAGAAACATTTTTATATGGTGGTTCATCTATTCCTCTGGGACACCAGCCGCTCTCTAGTACCTTCTCAGGAGCAGCTCCTCAACCAATTGAACAAACATTATCATATGGTACGAATGGAACAAACACTGGCACATTGAACATAGAACAGATTTATATGATGTCTGGAAATATTCGAAATCCTCAACCTCAAGGAAGTTAGTTACCACCTGGGGGGCAACCTCAAGGAAATCCGTTACCGCCTGGGGGGCAACCTCAAGGTAGTCAATTACCGCCCGGAGGGAAACCTCAGGGTAATTTTTTACTACCTGGAGGTCAAATTGTAGGACAATATTTCCTGCCTGGGGAGCAACCTCAAGGAAAATACATACCTCAAGCTCAATATCAACCTCAAGGACAGTACAAACCTTAAGGTCAATATCAACCCCATATTTAGTACGTGCCTCAAGGTCAGTATAAACCTCAGGGTCAGTACCCAGTTCAAGGTTTTCAACCTCCTTTAGGTCAACCATTATTACAAGGAGCTGGAAATTTTCCAGTTAATTATCAAACCTACGTTCAACCTGGTTATGGTCCTTCATATGCACAACCTTCTATGGGTCAATATCCTGGAATTAATATGGTGTGGGATCCATCTCAAATTCAACAGACTTTGCAACCCAATGTGCAGTTACCTAATCAACCTGGACAACCCATAGGTTTTGGTCCAACCCAACAACCTGTCTATCCTACCATTCAAGTCTCTGCACTTGGTTCTATTCAGCAACCTGGGCCTAGTACACCTCAGACTCCGCCTCAATCTTCAGTTGCTGCTGCAACTTTCGTTCAACCCACCACACCTATTTCTGGAGTATCTGCAACTCCTGTTTCTACTACCCCTGTATCAGTACAAATTCCTCAAGTATCTGTGCCACAGTCAGGACCTTTAATTTAGACTACGATCCAGATGCCTACAAGACAATTTGGTACAAGTACAATTCTCACTAGTCAACCATAATTTACTTATCAACCGTACCAGGGGCAGTATCAATTTGGACATACTGCACAAAATCCAACATATCAGTATCAACCATATCCTGGGTATACGTATCAAGTACCTCAACAACCCCAGTATGGACCGGTTAATCATGGTTATCCAGGAGGTCACACAATTCCCAATGTGAATCCAATTCTAGGATATCCTGGATATCCTCCTCCTGGAATTGGTTTGATCACACAAGGTTATCAAGACCCGAGCCGTCGGTTACCATTCATAGCAACTTTAGATTTACCTGATCTATCACGCCTTACGAATGATTCCATCTTTTATCTTCTGTATTGGTCGCCGATGCCTAATAAGTTGCCCAGTGATATTCCAAAGTTTGAAGGTAAGTTAGGAGAAGATCCATCTAATCATGTTATGACTTATCACCTCTGGTGTGCATCCAATTCACTAATCGATGATTCGATTCGATTATGTATTTTTCAAAGAACTCTCATTGGTCTAGCTGCCAAATGGTACATTGAGTTACCACGAGGCTCATTTAATAATTTTAATGCACTATCTACTACTTTCTTAACCCATTTTCAGTTGCTTGTCAGATACGACAAGGGCATGGAATTTTTGACCTCATTAAAAAAATATATGTCTACGTACATATCTGATCACATTCATGAATGGAGACGTAGGAGATGTTTAGTGAAATTATTTATTCCAGATCAAATTTTGGTTGAATGTTTTATCAAATCGTTGTTGCCCAAAATTACTGAAGATGTGGCCAAAGGAGCCGTTGTTACAAAAGAGCAAGTCATTGCTCAAGCTCAATACCTTGACCTTGTATATACACAGTCAGGTACTCTGTATGAAAAAATCCCTGATTTACCAAGACCTGGTCAGTTAACTAAAACTCCTTCAGGCTCTCATGCCGCTGATGATGTAATTAGTTATGTTAGCACTAGCAAGAGTAAGAATAAATCTTCCAAGATGACTTCTCCTATTATAACTTTACCCGATTCACCCAAAGGAGGTTCTTCCATTGAAACTTCTGCCAATATTCATGTTGTAGAATCATCTACATCCAAACCTAAAATTGGTGGTAAGAAGAAAGGTAAGAACAAAAACAAAAAATCATCTTCAAAAGATAAAAACGATAAAACTGAACCAACTGACGATAAACGAAAACCTCGTTATCCTTGTATAATCTATGATGAGGATCATTTTGCTAAAGAGTGCTCGCATAGAGCCGAGGTATCGAAATTCGTTAAGGGTTCGCCTATACCTGCTGTCTTGAAGGATCCCTTTCCTGCTCAATATAGTAAGATGATTGGATCTTCCTCCAATGCGATAGAAGATATCTTGATGGTTGCGATGCGATTGCAAGATTATGGTAGTAAAAATCCTGTTGTTGGTAAATAAGTTGACAATTCTACTTCAGCATCAACTACGTCGCCCTCAGTTTCTGATCCATTGCAGATCGAGAAACCAAATCCTGACTTAGTAATCAAACCACCTGCTAAAGTTGTCCTTCATAAATCAACTTTCAATCCACATGCGAGAGCTGCTCAGAACTACAATATTGTTGAAGACTTGGCGATTTCCCCTTCAGTAATGTCGGATTTGGAAGTGCTGCAATCATGTCCGACACAAAGAAAATTACTATTGTCAGCCATAGGAGCTGTAGACCTTTAGGATTCAAACCTAATGATCTTCGATTTAGAGAATTTCACACCCCGCCTACCCCATCAAATGGATTTTCAGATACCAGTAATAGTAAAAAAAAAACGTTTCTTTCGTATTGTTGTTGATGAAGGGGCTTCTACATGTATCATGTCGTTAAAATGTTGGAAATCACTTGGTTCTCTGATAATTAACCAATATCCGACTATCCTCAAAGCTTTTGATGGAAGAGGATTCCAACCGTATGGTATTATACAGGATCTACCTATAGAGGTCGAAGGAAAAACCGTTAATCTAGATGTGGAAGTGGTTGATGCCCCTCTAGATTACAACCTTCTCCTGGGTCGCAGTTGGTCTCATGCCATGACTGCTGTTGTATTATCGGTATTTCATCTCATCATGTTTCCTCATAAAGGAAAGATCATTAAAATAGATCAGCTCTCATATTATTCATTCTCCCCAGCCACTACTTATAGCATCCAACATGTTGGGAAATCGACTATCCCTTATAAAGATGTTGGAGTAGGTTTACTTAAAGATTCTGCTTTACTGGGAAATTTTTCGTTTCCTGCTCCCAACGTATCTCCTCCTATTGCTAACATCAATATGATTACATCAAGTACTATTTCCTTTGATGATCCTTGGATAGTACCTTCAGACTCATAACTTGATTCTTTCGATGGCGCGATGCCTTTGAGTCCTTTTGAATTAGCATATCAGGCAGTACAGTCATTTTCTGATACTCCTTCAACTCAACCTGATCTAGTGAATGTGATCCATGAGGAATCACTTTCCATATCAAGCTCAGCTTCGACATCAGTTCTGGATCCTGTTCAACAAGTATTCAATACTAATGAGCATATTCGTGAAGTTTTTTCTATAGATGAATTACCCTGGGAAGATCTACATCATTGATCTTCATTTTTACCTGATCTCGATTATTTTGAAACTGATTTTTCCTCCATTTTTACCGCTGATTATGTCAACAAACCTTGGAATCCTCTCATGAATTTTGATTGTGAATTGAACTTAGCAAACATTTCTATGACAGTTCCTATTGACATCTCAGTGAAACTAGGAATTGTTGAAAACATTCACATAGGTGCTTCTTGTACGCCAGATGAAATCCAAGCATATAAAGCCCTATTTCAAGAATTATGTGACATTTTTGCCTGGTCATATGAAGAAATGCCAGGAATCGATCTATCAATTGTTGTTCATGAAATTAAAACATACCCAGATGCTAAACCTATCCGACAAAGATTACGTTAGATACATCCGCAAAAATCTGCCGCTATTAAAGCAGATTTTGAGAAATTACTTCATGCAGGTTTTATTTATCCAATTCCTTTAATAGACTGGGTATATAATATTGTTCATGTTAACAAAAAACAAGGGACAATAAGAGTATGTATTGATTATAGGGATATAAACCGAGCTTGTCCAAAAGACAATTATCCAACCCCCTATATCGATCAAATTATTGACGATTGTGCTGGAAGTGAAATGTTTTCATTTATGGATGGATTTTCGGGCTACAATCAAATCAACATACTCCTTGCTAATCAACCCAAAACAACTTTCATTTGTCCGTGGGGACTTTTTCTTGCTGCAAATTACCTTTTGGACTTAAGAACACTAGCGCAACTTTTCAGAGGGTAATGTATTATGCATTTCATGACATTAAACACCTTGTGCAACCCTATCTCGATGATTTACCTGCCCATTCATTGCGCAAAGCATATCATATTACTCATTTATGGACTATCTTTATGAGATGTAGGCATTATAGGATTCGTCTGAATCCTCACAAATGTGTCTTTTGTGTTGAATCTAGATGATTATTGGGATTTGTTGTTTCAAAGGAAGGCATTCGTGTCGACCCATCGAAGGTTGAGGCTATCATCAATTTACCTCCTCCTTCTACTCTTTGCCAACTCCAAAGTTTGCAAGGGAAAGAAAACTTTTTACATCGATTCATTCCTAACTGTGCTGAGTTAACCAAAGGTTTTACCAGGTTGTTAAAGCATAATATTCCTTTCTTTTGGGATGAGATTTCTGATCGATCTTTTGATGCTCTTAAACACGCGTTGACCTATGCACCGTTATTGCATCCTCCCAATTACAACCAGGATTACTTTTTATACCTCGCCGCCTCCAATTCTATGATTGGTATGGTCTTAGTTCAGGAAGATGAATTCAACAATGAACATGTGATTTATTATCTTAGTCGCAATCTGCATCCGACTGAAATCAAATACTCACATGTGGAGAAATTGGCCTTGGCAGCGGTCCAAGCTGTCCAACGATTTCGTCACTACATTCTGTTACGCAAAACAATAGTGATTTCTGATTGTAACCCTATGATGTATATTTTGACCAAACAAATGCTAGGGGGTAAATACTCCAAATGGATTGCTATCCTGCAGGAGTTTGATTTGGAATTTGAAAAATCCAAATCAAATAAATCATTGGTATTCGCTGAACTAATGTGTGCCTTCCCAAGTACTGACACAAAAATTGTGGCTGAACATCCGATCGTGGATGAATCTTTGTTTCTTATCAGTACCATCGATCCTTGGTATGGAGACATACTCATTTATCTCCAAACCCAAACTTTTCGGCCTGAACTTTCACGATCACAACGACGCAAAATCTGTTTCCAGTGTCAGCAATATCATATTGTTGGTGACACACTCTACCTTCGTGGAGCAAACTCTATTTTTCGACGTTGTCTCACTCTTGACAAAGCTGAAAAGGTTTTAAATGACTGTCACTCTGGAGCATGTGGCAGTCATATGTATGGGTATGCCATTGCCCAAAAGATATTGCGCGCTGGCTATTTTTGGCCGTCCTTATTTAAAGATTGTATTTTTGCTACCCGAAAATGGCACAACTATCAAATCTTTGATCGAAAGATGCGTGCACCACCTGCTCCTCTTCACCTTATAATTGCTGTCGGTCCTTTTGCAAAATGGGGCATTGACTTCATTACATGTAACCCTCACTTGGGCGGGGGGCATGGGTATATTATTCTCGCAGTAGATTATTTTACCAAATGGGCCGAGGTGATGCCTACATTTGTGACAGATGGAAAAATTGCAGCTACTTTCATGTTCAATCATGTGATTACTCATTTTGGTGTACCCCAAGCGATAATTATTGACCATGGGAGTCATTTTCGAAACATCATGATGACCGAATTGACTGATCAACTTGGCCTGTGCCATGACAGTTCTACACCATATTACCTGCAGGCCAATGGTTTGGTTGAAGCTATCAATAAAGTTTTAGTCACCATGATCAAAAGAATCATTGGAATTCATAAAACGAATTGGCATACCATGCTTTTTTCAGCACTTTGGGCATATCAAACCAACAAAAACATCGACAGGTTTTACCCCTTTTCAACTGGTTTACGGTTTAGAATTGGTATTACCAATTGAATGCAAGATACCATCACTCCAACTAGCCATAGAGTTACTACCAGCCACTTCTGAAGAGGAGAAACACTTTTTGTACTTAGCTCAATTAGATGAGAATCGGCACACCGCTGCATTAGCTACCGAAACTCATGCGAAATAAATGAAAGCTCAGTATGATAGAAGTGTTACACCTCATATTTTTTCAGAAGGAGACCTAGTCTTGGTTTATGATCAAGCTAACAATAAGCTAGGGGCTGAGAAATTTGAACCCATGTGGCATGGTCCTTATATTTCCAAGTGACAGCTTGCAAAAGGGGCCTATGAACTGATTGACTTTGACGGGGGTCTCTTTAGGCAAACCCAAAAATGGGATTTATCTGAAGAGATATTATGCTTGATTCTTGTGTGGAGATCTTCCCTGTATATTAGTTATTTTAATAAGCTGGTGTGCTGTAGATTAGAAGAGAGTGCCTAGTTTAAGTGTGCTTTTACAACTATCCCTGCTTATCTGGATCACTATTGATTTTGCAGATGTCGACGTCCCTTCAAACATACATTGGTTTTGCTGATGGTGCTTGTCGTAGTACACAGAACATTTCTTTCGTAGCTTGGGTTATTTACTCACCCACTGATGAGTTAGTATCTATGCATGGGGTAAGCCTCGGTCAAACGACGAATAATATTGTAGAGTATAGCGCAGTTATTGAATTATTGTCTGAATCCATTTCATTTGGAATTTGAAGTTTGATCGTTAGGTTAGATTCTGAACTCACTGTATTAAAATTGAATAGAGTATATGCAATTAAAAACCCAGTGTTGTTAAGATTATTTTTGAAAGTTCGTCTCTTGGAATGAGAATTTTATTATATTGAGTATCAACACATTCCGAGAAATTTAAACACATTAGCTGATGCAGTAGCTTCTAGTGTTATAAACAGAAATTTGCGATAATTAAAGCACTATATCAAAATAACATTCGATAACATGTTAAGATAGATAACTGGAAATAGTAGTAATATCATAGCATAAGAGTAGTGTTTTCAAAAAATATTACATCGTCCTCGATCATAGGTTCAAAATGCCTTATGATCGGAAAAAAGTGATACAAAAAATGATATAAGTCTACAATATCAATCATCCACTATCCGTGGTGATGATCACGATAAAACACTACAACCCGTGCCACCTTGCTCAGGAATCTCCTGAACTACCTCAGAACCTTGATAACATATCTCTGTAAGCGGAGTGGAATGTCATCTATGGTAGTCTCTAGAATATCTAAAGTCAACCACTCCAGATGGTTTTCCAGGTCGGTGAGGATCTTTGTTGTCTGATCCTGTGGTGGTGGTGGTGCTGCAGCTGGATCTCTTGGCTTCCTGTCAAAAGGACAAAGAGTGGCTGGTCGAAGTGGACCCACATCTGCATTTGAAATTTTTGTCATCAGTTTTGGACGATTCAAAAAACAAAATAAAAATTATAATTTAGAACATGTCAAAATGATTCTTACCTGAGTCATCCCACTGTGTTCCTGGAGGAAGAGACATTTCGCGATCACCACGGAAATCCATCCCAGCATACGGGAAATATTCTATCGCGAAGACTTGGTTCTCTAAACAACGGAAGTAAGCTCCAATGAAACGAACAATCTCGCCACCTTCACTATGGTAGGCCATCAGTGCAACCCATCGAACCATTCGAGGCTCTTTGACTCTACCAAGATCAATTGCGATGAGCTGTGGGGCAAGTGAAGGAATTCTCTCTAGAGAAAATGTGACCACAATTGCTCCATACCCGAAGTTTTTCAACTTCGCGTTTTTTTCTCTAGTCAGTTGGACTTTGACATTGGCCAACACTGCCTCGCACTAGTTGAAAATGGTGCCTCTAAAGCAATCAACAACAGTTTGCATTTGGGATCTTGTAGCAACATGTGGAGCTGCGCTCCCACACAACCTGGTTATAGCAAATGCAACCACTTTGAGTTCAGGACGAATAATGGTTTTTATGTCAATACGTTTATCTCTGGGGTCCGCTTCTTCATTGCGGAAATCTCACTGAAGGCTAGTGACAGACTGGCCACCTCCCTAGCCCAAAACAAGGATATTGGCTCGCCTCTCTTTGATAAGCCAGTGAGAAAGTATATATCTTCCAGCTCCATTTCGAGCCGGTGACCTCCAATTATAAAACATTGTTCCTAGACGTCCCATTTGTTTACCAGCCAGGTAAGTAAGTCTACTTGAGCCCTCATACCCTGAATGGCCCAAAATTTATACAAACCACATTCTCTCAATACGCGTAATGTGGGCGGATGTACCATAGCAGCATCATCAAATTCTTGATGCTCTTGTTTTCTCCACTCAAGCATTGTAGATATCCTGCAATGGACAAATTGAAAGATTAGAAACAAATTGAGTGAGGAAATTTGGTTTATTTTGGGAGAATTGTTCATTTTATCTTTTCTTACGGTGCCTCCGCACTTTTCACGTGAAAACAGTGTGTGGAACCGCATGTGTCTTATGCTTAAGATGCGTGACCACGACAATTTTCCCTTTGCAAAATTGTCGGGGTCCGCAGGTTTCATGTGTCTTACCTGCGGACCCCCGTGAGCGATTTTTTGAACATATTTTCCTCCTTAAAAATAAATTTAAACCCTAAATTAAGAAAGTAAACGGGAAAAAAATGAAGGCAGAGATGATGTGGATTACCTGGAACTGATAGTTTTCGATTCTGACGAGTGAATCTTCAGTAATCTCCTCTGGAATGTTTTTACCCAAAGCTCTCAATTTTTCACTCTGAAGTCAAATGGTAAAAATGATTTAGAAAAACTCCTTTTTATGAATTTTTTTGAATAAATGAAATATAATTTTGTTTATTTTTCACTTTGAAGAGTTGTTTTCTGAATTATTTTTATTAATCATAAACACATATGTTTAATTTTTGAGTTTTTGTGCACAATACAGGATTTTTGGGTGAAATGATCATTTTGACAAAGGAGTATACTTTTTCTCACTTTTTCGAACTCGGTAAAAATAATGAAAAAGCGAAATCTATGAGTACATTTTTATCACTTTTTCGAACTCGTTAAAACTTACAGAAAAAGCGAAACTACTGAGCATACTTTTATCACTTTTTCAGACTCTTGAAAATTACGAAAAGCGAAACCTTGGAGTTCTCTTTTAAGCCCTTTTCAGACTCTCTAAAGATGAAAAGATTGCCAAGTACTTGACTATTCGAACTCGTTAAAAGAAATGAAAAGTCGTCCTTTCAATATAAGTTTACCCCTTTTCCAGACTGAAATGGACTATTTACGAAAAAGGAATAAGTTGAGTCATCATGGTCAATAGAGTTCCCTCCCGTATTATTTTATCCTTTTTCGGGCTTGAGAGACTAAAATTACGAAAAATTACACCCACGGAGTTTTCTTAAGTTTTTCTTCTAACTCCCTAAAATTGAAAAACATCGAGTTTCTCCTATATTGGACTCGTTAAAATTTAACAGTAAGGGACCTGTCGATTACAAATAGGAATGAACCACTCCTTCTTAGGATTCGATTTTAAACTAAGTTGGACTCATCCGAAGGATGAGCTTATATAACAAGCAAGTGTTATCCTCCTCAAGCTTGTCAAAAATAAAGAGGTACTTGCGGGAAATGGTGGGGGAAAAGAGAGAAAACGAATCCATTCATCGCACTTTGTTTAAAATGAAGTTTACCACTCTTGAACACGACACGTTTTGTCACACTTCTACCTGGGTTGGGAAAATCCTTTGCCTATCAGTTAATCAAACCATATTGAAAGTCCTCAGCCAGTTTTTGGGTATTAGCTTTATGTCAATTGTTACCAAAACATCGGTAGTGTCGTTATGTGTTCAAGAGGACAGTTCAAATAAACCATTCATTTGCAAACATATGTCTCCATTTGCATTGACCATCCTTGAGTCAGTCCTTCCAAAATATTTCCACAAAACTTGATTTAATGGTTTCGTGTCGTGGGTTTTCCTACAACGGATCACTTTCTATCGACGACAGCTCATTATCTAGGAAATTGATCTAGAATCCTTCAATACCTTGGAATCTGCATGCCTTAATGGCAGGTCTCTCACCTTCGATGACAGGTTGCATCATTAACCTTCGATTGAACGATTTCGTGAAATGTTCGACTTCAGATCATTCATTCACAATTCATGGATTTTACTGAGTACTTTGAGAGCCATTGTCATTATTGTTGGTTTCTCTCACACTTGTTAACAGTTCACATCATTGACTGGTAATCAAGTGGTTTCTTCCATGTTCGACTTCGACACAATCAATCGCATGGATAGAATTGTACTAGTTCGGGTAGCGGAAATCAAGACCCTGGATCTAGTTTCCACCATCCAGGTTGCGAGGAGTTTTATTATTCATTATGTAGTAGACTATTCATAATAGATGGCTGCGTCCATACTGTGTCTACATTATTGATTTGATAGTAAAATCATTTCTACATCAGAACAAGTTTTAGTTAGTGTTTGATCTGAGTATGGGAATGCCTACCTCAGTGATGATATATATATATATATATGTTTTTCATTGAATTTTTTTACAGGATTCTGACTGGGGTGTCCACAAGCTAATCCTCGAAATGATAAAGCACATCACTCTTCGAATGCTCTCAGACTTCGCACTTTAGGGGGCAATCTGTTACACTAAAAATTGTCACCATGACGTTTTACTATCTGTATGGGTTCATCATTACTCATACAATACTCCCTTAGAAGTCTACAAACATCAAGTTCCTAAAACCAAGCCTTGAAATTGAGAGAAAAGCCTATAAAAGTCATAAAAATACTTGTACCGCACTTTCTCTTAGTATTACCTGCGGTGCCACATCTATTTGTTCTAGAACATGCAGAATCGGCCACACTTTTTCTTCATTAAAGGTGCGGATTCCTGTAAAAGATAAAGTGAAGGCGGAAGTAAAATTTGGAAGCCCAGTTGGTTGAATCTGGAAGCTTCTGGAAGCAATTATTCGGTAGAAAGTTTGCTCCTTTCATGTACATTCATCCCTCCATTAAAGGAGCCTACCCCTTGGTATGTGGAACTTAATCCCTTTGAAAGAGGATTCTATCCCCTCTTAGTTGGAGCTGCAACCTCTTTTCTTTTGCTATAAATTGAGGCCATAGTTCAACCTCAAGGGGAGTTAGGCTTTGAGACTTTTTGAGGAGAAATGCTGGAGAAAATCAGGCTCTCTTAACTGATTGTCATATGGGAATGATTACACACTCATGTGTATGTTAGTAGAGAGAGTGCAAGGCTTGTCAAAGTAGAGGAAATGCTTGTTCCAGACCCCGGAAGGACCTATACGACATCAAGGCAGACACGGTTGTAAGGATCCTTTTTCCATTAAAGATAATATGAATGGATCCTATTTTCTCAACGAGTTGTTTACTTAAATGGCTTATTTTTTGAATTCCTTGATCATCAAGATAAGTTTATGGTTGATGAATTAGTCTATGTTATGTAGGTGCTTCTGATTCTTTCATATTTTTGATTGTAGATCTTGAAAGGAGACGTATTCAAAGCAACGAAAAGAGGACTACAATCAGCGCTGGACTACAGGTAAGTCTTAAATCATCAATTATAGATAATTCTAGATCAAACATAATCTAGAGAAAGTAGTTTACATTTGTTCGTTTGTTGCTACTTATCCATAGGATACTAGGGAGATCTGTCTTGTCTGCAAGAACGATTTATCTGCCCAACAGATGCAAAATTGAAATATGATATCTTGGAAAATAAGCCTATGCTCTGGTTAAGGCCTTGAAATTTGAGTCAGGACCTATGTTCTATAGTCGAAAATCATTGCCTATGTCCCTATGGAAGCTATGAAGGATGTTCTTACTCAAGGAGACATTGAAGAAAAAAGGGACAAGTGCAACCAAACTGATAAAGGGGCAGGGTTTGGCTAAGACTTTATCAAAGGCGAATTTTCAAGCGATGGGGATAAATTTGTTGGTCGAGACTTCGGGCCCAAATACAATAGGCAGGGAGAATCAAGATGGTGAGAAAGATAAAATTTTTTTCTTATAAATACCTTTTTTAAGATTGGTATAAAAACATTGTTCACTATCTATTGTTTCTTAGTTTTCCAATGGGTTTGGACAAAGTGAAATATAGTAATATGAGGATGAAAGCCTAGAACCATGAAATGCCATATGATCAACTATATTGGAAGGATCATGGTGTTATATTCTTGATGTGCTTAACTAGAGATGAAATTACTGAGACCATTAATGAATACCATGGTTGTGCTTATGGAGGCCATTATATTTGGAAGCTTACAACTCATAAAATCATTAAGGTTGTTTCTGCTAGCCTACTTTGTTTTTTGATGTCTACAAGTTGGTGAGAGGTTGCAGGAAATTTCAAATGTTTGTTGAGAAGAAAAAGTTGGTCCCATTGCCTCTGATTCCAATTTTTGTGGAAGAACTTTTTATGAAATGGGGATTGAATTTTATAGGAGAGATTCACCCACCATCGAGTGGGAAGCATAAATGGATT
Source organism: Pinus albicaulis (assembly GCA_034641835.2). Taxonomy (NCBI): domain Eukaryota; kingdom Viridiplantae; phylum Streptophyta; class Pinopsida; order Pinales; family Pinaceae; genus Pinus; species Pinus albicaulis. Next base: position 912,150,773 of record CM076580.1, on the reverse strand, counting down.
ATGAAAACCATTGAATACTTCACAAAGTAGGTCGAAGCCATCCATACCAGGGTTGCAACTAATTCAATGGTCATTAAGTTCTTTGAATAAAATATTTTTTCCAAGTTTGAATGTCTAAAGAAGATAATGATTGATAATTCCCAAGCGTTTAAGTCTGCAAGACTCATTGATTTATGTTAGAAGTACAAATTCATTCTTTGTCACTCTACCACCTATTATCCATAAGGAAATGGGTTGGTCGAGTCATCAAGCAAGACATTAAAAAGAATTTTAAAGAAAATCATTGCAAAAAACAAGAAAAAATGGCATTCCCAAATTAATTTTTCTCTTTGGGCAAACAAAGTAACGACAAAGAGATGCATTGGGAAATCACCATTTGAATTGGTGTATGGTACTGCTACATTTTTGCCTAGTCAATTGGCTATGCCAATGGATAAATTAATTCAAGACGAAGAGGAGGAGCCAAATCCATTGACTAGGAGGAGAATCCAGTTGGTTGAATTGCAAGAGAATAGGGAGCAAGTAACTTGGAATCTTCTCAAATACGAAGATAGGATGAAGGCTCTGCTTGATAGAAAGGCCAAAGACAGAGATTTCCAGCTAGGGAAACTTGTGCTTAAATGGGATGTCAGAAGGGAGGAAAAAGGTAAACATGGAAAATTTGACCCCTTATGGTTTGGATGATTCAAAGTAGATGAAACCAAAGACAAAAATACATTCCTGCTGGAAAATCTGGATGGTGAAGTGCTTGAGTTTCCTGTCAATGGGAAATACCCCAATCACTACTTTTAGTATGTAAATTAGGTACCCACTTCCTTTGTAAATACATATGAGTCATTGTAAATACTAGGGTGTTTGTTTCATTTTTAGTTTTGAATGCATATTTTTCACTCCATGCCCAACAAAAGGCTACTATTTTGTAGGTTCTTAGTGCCTTTCCCGCAAGACACTGTCCCCGATTGGAGTTGATGTTGTACTCTCCTTTTGTTTTTCTTAAATTTTGAATACTGGAGGATGGTAGTGCGAAACATAGCAGATATTGGAACCATTTTTAGAACAATTGATAAGCTCAAAGGCCATATTGGTCCCACTCAATCAGAAAGTGCTCTACAAGAGCTCTCCAATGATATAAAGAAGTCTCAAATTGGCCACTCTGATCAAAGGATAAGGATAGTTAAAGCGAAGCCTGTGAGATTCAAAACCTCGAAACACCTGAATCTCACAACTCGTCATAAAATCAATTGTGAGAAGCTACGGGGACTAGAGACGATAAATCCGTCAGTTTTCGAAGCTTAGGTTGTCTATTGACGGAATCTGGTAATAAAAATTAGAGGCCCAGACCTCGCGAACCCGGATCCCTGTGACATTTTTTTAAAATAAATTCTCTAAGGATCTGGTATTAGACCATTTACAGAGGAGTTGCACACAACCAGGAATTGGGGAACCTTCTCTCTCTTTCAACCAGATAGGTGGCAATGTTCCATTAGGAAAAGATGAAGCCAACAATCACCCGTTGGGAGGTGGACACGTGGCATGAAGTTTTGGAGTTTTAAGGTATCCGAAGGGCTCATATATGGATGACACTTGGATCAATCATAGGTATACACGTGGCTTGGTTGACGCCGACATGATGTAATCCTGGAAGTATACCCCAAAAGGCCAACAACCCCGTAATAATTTCTAATTGCATTATAAAAGTAGTCGGGCTCTTAGGAACCAAGGGGCCAGGGTGCCAAAGCATTTAGGTTCCAGCTTAGCAGCAAATAGCATCGTTGAATCCCAAAAATGATATCTAATTAATGCACTGCGGAAACCCCTCATACTTAAACAATGAGTAAAGGGAGCTCTTCTTGAATGGTTCATGAGGCACAATACTTGCTACGGTTTTGCAAATGGGGTAGCAAGCTAAGTGGGCTTGATTGTGGGGGAAAAATCCACAGTTAAGCGCGCTTGAGCCAGAGGAGTCCCGAGATGGGTGACCTCCCGGGAAGTTCTGGTTACCGAGTGCAAGCCTCGGAAGTTTTAATACGCTATGTGATTCATTTCACTAGTTTCAATCCCATTTCTTCACCCCTGTGAGTATCACCCGATGCAATGAGTGCTAAGTGGACTATTCAAAAATCATGAGAAATTAGTCAGTTACGACTACCTCTCATGAAAATGGTCATACATGAATGAATTAATGCAGTTCAATCCCAAAAATGATATCTAATTAATGCACTATGGAAACCCCTCATACTTAAACAATGAGTAAAGGGAGATCTTCTTGAATGGTTCATGAGGAACAATACTTGCTAAGGTTTTGCAAATGGGGTAGCAAGCTAAGTGGGCTTGATTGTGGGGGAAAACTCCACAGTTAAGCGCGCTTGAGCCAGAGGAGTTCTGGGATGGGTGACCTCCCGGGAAGTTCTTGTTACCAAGTGCAAGCCTCGGAAGTGATGATTGACGCTATGTGATTCATTTCACTAGTTTCAATCCCATTTATTCACCCCTGTGAGCATCACCCGATGCAATGAGTGCTAAGTGGACTATTCAAAAATCATGAGAAATTAGCCGGCCATACTACTCATGAAAATGGTCATACATGAATGACTTACTTAATGCAGTTGAATCCCAAAAATTATATCTAATATAATGCACTGCGGAAACCCCTCATACTTAAAATACTAAGAGTAAAGGGATCTCTTCTTTAATGGTTCATGAGGCACAATAGTTGCTAAGGTTTTGCAAATGGGGTAGCAAGCTAAGTGGGCTTGATTGTGGGGAAAACTCCACAGTTAAGCGCGCTTGAGCCATAGGAGTTCTGGGATGGGTGACCTCCCGGGAAGTCCTGGTTACCGGGTGCAAGCCCCGGAAGTGATGATTGACGCTATGTGATTCATTTCACTAGTTTCAATCCCACTTCTTCACCCCTGTGAGCATCACCCGATGTAATGAGTGCTAAGTGGACTATTCAAAAATCATGAGAAATTAGTCAGTTACGACTACCTCTCATGGAAATGGTCATAGATGAATGACTAAATTAACACAGTTGAATCCCAAAAATGATATCTAATATAATGCACTGCGTAAACCCCTCATACTTAAAAATACTAAGAGTAAAGGGATCTCTTCTTGAATGGTTCATGAGGCACAATAGTTGCTAAGGTTTTGCAAATGGGGTAGCAAGCTAAGTGGGCTTGACTGTGGGGAAAACTCCACAGTTAAGCGCGCTTGAGCCAGAGGAGTTCTGGGATGGGTGACCTCCCGGGAAGTCCTGGTTACCGGGTGCAAGCCCCGGAAGTGATGATTGATGCTATGTGATTCATTTCACTAGTTTCAATCCCATTTCTTCACCCCTGTGAGCATCACCCGATGCAATGAGTGCTAAGTGGACTATTCAAAAATCATGAGAAATTAGTCAGTTACGACTACCTCTCATGAAAATGGTCATACATGAATGACTTACTTAATGCAGTTGAATCCCAAAAATGATATCTAACTAGCATCGTTCATAGCATGCAAGAGTCACCAAGTTGAAATGAACCTTCCACATGTCTCAGATATAAATGATTAAGGAGCGGTCACCTATGAACAAGATCACTGCCCATCACAAAGAAACTTGACCCGAAAGGTGCTCCGGTGGGTGAACAAGTGCGGAAATTAAGCCAATGCTGGCTCCCGGAAAGTCAGAGTCAAAAAAGAAATATTTTCATATCAACGGTTGCAATTGATTCTTGGGGGGGGGGGTGAGCCTTACCTCCAACTCCATCGAGGCACCTCTTCGGGAGATAAGAAGGACCCGCCACCTGTTAAGAAAATGCGGCAACAACGTCTGCCACTTGGACCATTATCAAGTGAGCGTGGCAAGCGAGAAAAGAAATCAAGCACAAAAATAAGAGTATATATCTCCTTCCTCCCTTGTACTCCATCCAACCCAGCTCTTCCCTGTGTCTCCCCTGCGCCATCACCGGATGTTACCCACTTAAAATCCCCGTGAACTGACCGTTGCACCTTGCACACCTACCATTGTGCTTTAAATCATTTATTTACACACATTCTATGTCAAGAAATTCCATCTATTTACAACTACCTCTGATCAATTTCTCGCCAGAGTGAAAACCTCTGTGCACTCACAAAGTTCTATCCTCTCATCTCACCAACAAATCATCCACCACCCTTATCAAGAAGATACGAAGAAAGCCAAGGAGAAGTTGAAAACACTTGTGCAAAAACACACCAACCCATTTAGAAAAACCATCGATGAAAAGTTTCCCGGGGTGGGATTATTTTCAAACACGGTATGCACTAGGGATTCAAGGAATTCCTCGTGGGAGGCGATCTACAGGTATTTTGAATATGAAGGTCTGTGGGTAATTGTGAGGACAATGGTTGTCAGTGATCAAACCCCCACCTAAGAGGAAACCCCACATGAGAAATCCAATTATTTATTGCATAGGATTGGAGTAAGATGTCAGATCCTGCCCTACACAGACATGGTCAGATGTGCTATTGAAATAATGGATATCATGGGGAAGAAGTTCCATACTCAAAATGGCATGACGATTAGATCGTTCACAATAGAGGCCTTTCAGAGATGTACCAATTTTCAAGCCCTCAATATGTCTGTTGGGGTTCCAGTGTTTTGGCCAGATTGGCAAGACCAAAAGACTAGACAACATCAAACCACTTTGGGATCCTAGGATCTAGCCCTCCTGGATCCAGAGAGGGATCTCTCTTATAAATACAAAGAATGATATATCCTTGAAGGCTCAAAATGAGGTATTAGGCTAGGTATGAAACACATGGGTTTTTGAATGGTTTGGTTGTTGGGTTGGAGATCATTAATTGAGAAGGTTATGGAATGAAAGGAACAAAGCAGCAGGATGTTTCGACAAAGAAGATAGGTCAAGGAAGTATCAATCCATTGGGCTATGGATTCATGAAAGGGGATTACTTGCATAACAACTATCCAAGTTTTTCATAGGGCAGGTCATCTATACTAAAGGATATTTTAGATAGATGGTGAAATGGAACATTAAGGAGTGAAGGTGAAAGAAAGAAAGAAACCCAAGTGCAACTTGGAGATCAGGTCAGATATCATTTAAATCCAGACCTGCTTTGACATACTCAAAGGCAACTCTCAACATAGACACAAAGGTAGCTTAAGATCGGGTCAAAGGTCATTTAACTCCAGGCCTGCTTTCAGCGTAATCTCAAGGGAAAAAAAGTTAAGATTTGACACAGAGCAAGGCCTAAGATCAGAGAAGGACTTTTAACCTTCAATGCTTTGACACTAGCTCAAAGGGATCTTAGTAAGGCCAAACTATTGGAAAAGGACCCTAGTGGATAGGGCTAACTCTAAATCCCCAGTATCCCAATTCTTCCAGCTTAAACCCAATAAGAACATCTAAGAACAACAGACTCCTAATTCGAACATCTGTAAGCATGGGCATGCCAACATCTTTGACTGGTTAAATTATATGAATTTTCTCTTAGATACACTATTAGCAGAAAACATCAAAGATAAGAAGAGTAGGAAAGAATTACGGTACCATGTAAGGGTATATCCTAAGCCAGATTTCTGATTCTTATCAGAGAATAATGAACAGTATGAAAAATATAATGAGACAATTGCAGTAAGAAAAACATCACCCGTAATATAGACCAGGATCCTGTGAAATTTGCTTGTTCAATTGATGTGCAAAACTAGTCACATACTCTGAGCTCAATGGCCCTTTACATTCCAAACTTCTCCTCCCAGCCTACTAAATTACAAATTACTAAGCTGCTTCCCCCAATAACAGTTCTAACAATCGATAAAATTCCTATCAACCAACAACAACAACTTTACAATATATTCTTCAGGGGTTCTTATAGGAGAAATGAATAGCAGTAGTAGCAGATGTATGCTTAATTTGATTCATTAAGACAGAGGAGAAGAAGGTCGAGTGCCCATTCTACAGAATGGCTCTTCATTAACTGTGTGTACTCTGAAGTATGGTCTAGAAGCCTTCGTTAATGACTCTAGGTATGTTCTTTGAAGTACTTTGGTTGCATGGTACTCTGTTTACCTTCTGAAAGAAGTAATGTGGCTAGAAAGTCTGCGAGATCTCCCATACTTCCATTACTGCTGTCTTGACAGTTTAGAAACTTCTGTCAGTGTACTAACTGTTAAGGGCTCGAGGAGGTATGGAGAATGCTGTAGGAAGTCCTTTCTGGGGAAAAAGTGTTCTATTGATATTAAAACACTGATATAACTTGTTAGTGTGCTTAGTCTTCAAACTGCGCCTTTATCCTTTGAACACGGGATTAGAGCATTGAGTCTTCAATAACAGGTTTAAATGCCTTAATTCCACCTCTGATACACTTTTCCACTGCTGTGATGGTCTCTCTGCGCTCTTAGTCACAGTGGCTATGACTGTGGAGACATAATGCGTTTGGCCATCTATATACCCTGCACAATACAATAAAATCGTTATGAAATCCAGGGGAGTGGTGAAAGATTTCTATGGAGGCCTATGGAATGATGGTAGAAATGGTGGATGCGGGTGAAAACGGGTGAAAAACATTGCAGAATGGTGAAATAATGATCCGACGAAGGTTTGGAGGGTAGAGGGTTGCAGATCGTCTGATTAGATTAGCCAACGGCGATCAATGGTCGAGATCCACCGGGGAAGTCCGTTCAGAAGGTTAGGCGGAATAAATAAGTTTTAGCGTAAAAACCCAGAGTTTAATGCTTGGGCGAATTACAAATAAAATGGGGTAAAATGTATGAAAGCGAGGCCTTTAATGGTGGGACCCGAAGGGCGATTCGAATGCGGACCGTTGGATCTCAGGAGGAGATCAACGGTGGGGATTAAATGGGAACTTGGGGAGAAAAAAGGGGAAAAGTGGTTTTAGTGGAAAAACCGTTGGTGTCACGCGGCTCTGAAGAGGTTTGAAGAATTCTCCAAAAAAAACGCGATATACCTTCCCACTCGACACGTGGCAAAACAAAACCGCCCATATCGCGCGATTTCAAAATGTTAAAGCTCGGACACCAAAGTTACGCGATATGGTTCTCGGCTGTTGGATATGGAGCATAGAGATCTGACGGTGGAGGAGCGAGTGCGATATGGGAAGGTGCACTGGCGATTAGGCAGGAGGTGGTCAAAATCGGATCAGATTTAGGCCGTTAGATCTATAGCATGGACGGTCAGGATTAAAAGAGGGAGCGGGAAGGCAAAGGGGTAAGTGAATGAGTAGGAGGGACGAGAGCCGTCGGATTGGTAGAATTGGACGACGGGGATTAAATCGGCAATCGCACATCGGAGGAGGGGAAAACGATCGGGACATTGGATTTGCAAAGTGCAATTAAGCGATAACAGTTTGATCTGAAGGGCGATCGACGACCCATATGCAATCAGAGGGTGATGGAGAGACATGGTGTGGCGCGATATGATTATCACTGACCGTCAGATTTTGTAAAGATCGACGACTTAGATCAAATCTGTAGTCGATAGAACAAATGTTCATCGCATTGGGAAAATTTCATTTAACAAAGGGAAAAAGCCAATGGGAAACTCCGATTGCGATTAGCGCCTAGGGATTTAGTGCCTGGTCTCGGGCACGGGTCATATGTTGGGAAGTGGTTAGGGGCTTAGCCGAAAGGGGCTTAGGGCTGATATATGGTAAAAAGAGGGTTTTTTAGGCTAAAAACAGAGTTTTTAAGGCCAAATGGGGGTTTCGGTAGAGGGAATAAGGGATTTTTAAACCAGACAAAGGATATCGTAAGGCTTAAAAAGGGTTTTAGGACAAGATGGTGGGTTAAAGAGGGGGTTTTGAAAGGGGGGAAAAAGGAGGTAAAAATGGAGGCTTTGTGAGGATGACAGAGGGCAGATGGAGGCCTTTTGAGCATTTTCTTCCACAGAACAGCAGGGCTTTTAAATGGAAAAAGAAGTGAAGATTTTTCGAAGGGAAAAAGACACATGGAGGCTTCAAGAATGATATGTTTTCAGAGGAAATGTATTTCTTGAAGGCTCAAAAAACATTTTAGCCACCTGTTTGCTTGTCAAAAAATTCATAGGTGGCTAACAGTGGCTCCACATGGGGATGGCATCTTCTTGAAGGTGTCAAGAATCTCAGAAAATGATCTTTGGAGTAGGCCAGATGCCTGGTACTTGACACATCATTTTCTTTTCTTGGATCAGCTGCCACAAATCATGAAGACATCTTATCAACAGTAATATTCTCCCAAACAACTACCTACCCATACTATTGTCCTAACATTTTTTCTTCTGGGTGCATTTGGACTTGCAGACCCTTTACATCATCAATTTTTTACAAACATGAAAATAAACCTATTCTACTACTACCCTTATTTCTCCATGAGACCGGATTAGACAATTGGTCTCATAGCTTCTCTACCTAAGCTACTATCTGCTAGGATTAAACTGTCTAGCAGATTTCTTCTCTACATTCTAAGACAGAAATTGAAAAACAGTCAAACTAGGATTAGACTGTCTGGTTTTCTGAGGGCCCATGAAATAAAGACAAAACTGCTCATGGACTGAACTTTGCAGAAATTTAAAACAACTAAATAAATGCTTACAAACTGAGCTTTATTGAGATTTTCCTACCTACCCTACTCTAACTGGAATATTTACAAGTCTAGCTTATAAACACTCTCTTCCAATACATCCAGTCAATCAGATGATCCCATGACTGGTCCTTTCTGCTCATCTCTTTGAGCATGCTGGATAGGTAGGGCCACTCCCATTCTCTTTGTTTTTTAACAGCAACTTTTAAAATTTTTCTTGTTGTCTACAACAAGCTGCTCAAAATGACCTTTGATCCTTCTTCAAATTTCTGCAGGAAATGAGCATAAGGATCATGAAATGATACCTGGTTGTGAATATTTGGTAGGCAGGCTTCAACCAGGATTGCTTCCTCTTCCACTGGATCAAGAACAAGACTCTCTTGAGAAAGAGAATCTCCCTCATCTTCTTCATTTTTCTGAACTGGGGGACTCATAATAAATTGCAGGGCTGTCCTCTTAGAGCTCTGAGATATTCTGATCTGGTGGGCTGAGCTCTATGAAAATATCGATGTATCCTTGAGCATGGGTATGTTCCTTTGCTTCCTCTTTTCCAAGAGAAGGCTCCTCGTTTTCAACCTGCTCAAAAACTTCTTCAAATTTCTCCTCTTCACCTTTTGAGATAAAAGGCTGCTGATTTCCAATCAGATGCAAATTGTTACTGATGTCTTGTAATGAAGTGAAGCAAAGATCTAGAGATCCTTCACCCTCTTCTGCACTTTTAAAGCTTTCTTCATCAGTATCGTAAATAGCCTGCATGGGCTCATTACTTTCTTGAAGTTGATTGAACTGATCCTCCCACAAATCTACTAATGATGACCCTACAAGATCAACTTCTGTTTGGGGAAAAACATCATCAGACAGATCAAACTTAGGAAAATCGTGAATGTAAGTAATGCTACCAATCAGACATACTGGATTATCAACAAGTCTTTCTTCCTTCTAATTTACATGGGGGCTTTCAAACTCTGTACAACAAAACTCATCAGATGAATGGGCAAGCACGTCCGTCCTACAAAACATTTCAGAGGATGGCTGTCTACTGATGATCTGATCTATTCCTTCTTCTGTCAAAGGGGAAGATGTTCTTGTGTTTCTTTGAGCAGAAGTGCAATAGTTCTCTGTTTCTTGTGAAGACTGGATTTGAGGCAAAATGTCATCTTGAGCCTCAACTGCAAGGGATGATGAATCAATGTTTGAGTTTTCAAGGATCTCATGAGGAATGTCTTTGATTTCTTGATTTTTTTCTTCCTCAACTGATTCATCCATGTACTTGTGTTAGCTAGGATGCATGTGAAATTCTTGAATGGCTGTTAACAGATCTTCAGGATGCATATTAACTAAATCCTCATCAATATCTAACAGGTACTGTATGATATTATGAGATTGATCACAATAATCCCATGATAAGGATGGAGAGTTTCCTTTATAATTCTTGTAAAATACTTGGTGCATGTCCTTTAAAGAAAACAAACTTCTGGGTTCTAACAATTCATACCAATTCCTAGCTTTTCCTTCTAATGTTGCCATGAACATTTTCATTAGGCAGTCTTCATGCCATTCAACTTTAAACCTCCACACATGTATATGAAACTTGATGAGGTGTAACAAGGGGTCATCAATATTTTCACCCTGAAAGGTAGGTAGGTTTTTCAACCAATTTACTTCAGGCATTTTGTGTGGAAATCCAAGGATATGATCCCTACTCATTGGGGCATATCTTCGCTGTATATGTGGAAGCATGTTTGTAAATCAGAAAAGAGGTCACTGTATCTTCTCAACTAGTTCAGAGTCTTCTGCTAGTGGAGTCATTTGGTCTTTTGAGAGTTATAGAGTGTGGAGTCACCAGGTGGATGAATTAAAAATTTTGAAGCAGGTTGCTGTCTACCATCAACAGTTATATACCAACCTAACCAGAGATTTGGGTTTTCTGAGGTCCTAAGGGTATCTTAAGATGAAGTTCACTCAGTTCCCCAGTGGAGTCTCCATTATGTTGGGGACGACAATGGGACACATGACCAGATATTAGCAATTAAGGACACTCAGATCTCCCCAGCGAAGTCGCCATTATGTTGGGGTTCCAGTGTTTTGGCCAGATTGGCAAGACCAAAAGACTAGACAACATCAAACCACTTTGGGATCCTAGGATCTAGCCCTCCTGGATCCAGAGAGGGATCTCTCTTATAAATACAAAGAATGATATATCCTTGAATGCTCAAAATGAGGTATTAGGCTAGGTATGAAGCACAAGGGTTTTTGAATGGTTTGGCTGTTGGGTTGGAGATCATTAACTGAGAAGGTTATGGAATGAAAGGAACAAAGTAGCATGATGTTTCGGCAAAGAAGATAGGTCAAGGAAGTATCAATCCATTGGGCTATGGAGTCATGAAAGGGGATTACTTGCATAAAAACTATCCAAGGTTTTCATAGGGCAAGTCATCTATACTAAAGGATCTTTTAGATAGATGGTGAAATGGAACATTAATGAGTGAACATGAAAGAAAGAAAGAAACCCAAGTGCAGCCTGGAGATCAGGTTAGATATCATTTAAATCCAGACCTGCTTTGACATACTCAAAGGCAACTCTCAACATAGACACAAAGGTAGCTTAAGATCGGGTCAGAGGTCATTTAACTCCAGGCCTGATTTCAGCATACTCTCAAGGGAAAAACAATTAAGATTTGACATAGAGAAAGGCCTAAGATCAGAGAAGGACTTTTAACCTTCAATGCTTTGACACTAGCTCAAATGGATCTTAGTAAGGCCAAACTGTTGGAAAAGGACCCTAGTGGACAGGGCTAACTCTAAATCCCCAGTATCCCAATTCTTCCAGCTTAAACCCAACAAGAACATCTAAGAACAACAGACTCCTAATTCGAACATTAGTAAGCATGGGCATGCCAACATCTTTGACTGGTTAAATTATATGAATTTGCTCTTAGATAAGAAGAGCAGGAAAGCATTAGGGTACCATGCAAGGGTATATCCTAAGCCATATTTCTTATTCTTATAAGAGAATAATGAACAGTATGAAAAATTTAATGAGACAATCGCAGTAAGAAAAACATCACCCGTAATATAGACCAGGATCTTGTGAAATTTGCTTGTTCAATTGATGTGCAAAATCAGTCACATACTTTGAGCTCAATGGATCTTTACATTCCAAACTTCTCCTCCTAGCCTACTAAATTACAAATTACTAAGCTACTTCTCCCAATAACAGTTCTAACAGTCAATAAAATCCCTATCAACCAACAACAACAACTTTACAATATATTCTTCAGGGGTTCTTATAGGAGAAATGAATAGCAGTAGTAGCATATGTACGCTTAATTTGATTCATTAAGATAGAGGAGAAGAAGGTCGAGTGCCCATTCTGCAGAATGGATCTTCATTAACTGTGTGTACTCTGAAGTATGGTCTAGAAGCCTTCGTTAATGACTCTAGGTATGTTCTTTGAAGTACTCTGGCTGCATGGTACTCTGTTTTCCTTATGAAAGAAGTAATGTGGCTAGAAAGTCCGCGAGCTCTCCCATACTTCCATTACTGCTGTCCTGACAGTTTGGAAACTTTTGTCAGTGTACTAACTGTTAAGGGCTCGAGGAGGTATGGAGAATGATGTAGGAAATCCTTTCCAGAGAAAAAGTGTTTTGTTGATATTAAAACACTGATATAACTTGTTAGTGTGCTTAGTCTTCAAACTACGCCTTTATCCTTTGAACACGGGATTAGAGCATTAATTCTTCAATAACAAGTTTAAATCCCTTAATTCCACCTCTGATACACTTTGCCGTTGCTGTGATGGTCTCTTTGCGCTCTCAGTCACAGTGGCTGTGACTGTGGAGACAAAATGCGTTTGACCATCTATATACCCTGCACACTACAATAAACTCATTATGAAATCTAGGGGAGTGGTGAAATATTACTGTGGAGGCCTGTGGAATGATGGAAAAAATGGTGGATGAAGGTGAAAATGGGTGAAAAACATTGCAGAATGGTGAAAGAATGATCCGACAGAGGTTTGGAGCAAAGAGGGTTGCAGATCGTCCGATTAGATTAGCCAATGGCGATCAATGGTCGAGATCCATAGGGGAAGTTCGTTCAGAAGGTTAGGCAGAAGAAATAAGTTTTAGTGTAAGAACCCAAAGTTTAATGCTTGGGCGAATTACAAAGAAAATGGGGCAAAATGTATGAAAGCGGGGCCTTTAATGGTGGGACTCGAAGGGCGGAGGGTGATTCGAATGCGGACTGTTGGATATCAAGAGGAGATCAACGGTGGGGATTAAATGATGGAACTTCGGGAGAAAAAAGGGGAAAAGTGGTTTTAGTGCAAAAACCGCTAGTGTCGCGCGGCTCTGAAGTGGTTTGAAGAATTATCCAAAAAAAACACGATATACCTTCCCGCTCGACACGTGGCAAAACAAAACCGCCCATATCACGCAATTTCAAGTTAAATCTCGGACACCAAAGTTACGTGATATGGTTCTCGGCCATTGGATATGGATTGCAGAGATCTGACAGTGGAGGAGCGAGCGTGATATGGGAAGGTGCACTGGCGATTAGGCGGGAGGTGGTCAAAAGCGGATTAGATCCCAACCGTCAGATCTATAGCATGGACGGTCAGGATTAAAAGAGGGAGCAGGAAGGAAAAGGGGTAAGTGAATGAGTGGGAGGGACGAGAGCCGTCGGATTGGCAGAATTGGATGGCGGGGATAAAATCGGCAATCGCACATTGGAGGAGGGGAAAACGATCGGGACATTGGATTTGCAAAGTGCGATTAAGCGATAACCGTTTGATCTGAAGGGCGGTTGATGACTCATATGCAATCAGAGGGTGATGGAGAGAGGTGGTGTGGCATGATATGATTAGTGCTGACCGTCGGATTTTGTAAAGATCGACGACTCAGATCAAATCCACTGTCTATAGAACAAATGTTCATCGTATCGGGAAAATTTCATTTAACAAAGGGAAAAGTCCAATGGGAAACTCCGATTGCAATTAGCGCCCGGTCTCGGGTGCGGGTCATATGTGGGGAAGTTGTTAGGGGCTTAGCTGAAAGGGGCTTAGGCCTGATATATGGTAAAAAGAGGGTTTTTTAGGCTAAAAACAGAGTTTTTAAGGCCAAATGGGGGTTTCGGTAGAGGGAATAAGGGATTTTAAAACCAAACAAAGGATATCATAAGGCTTAAAAAGGGTTTTAGGACAAGATGGTGGGTTAAAGAGGGGGTTTTGAAAGGGGGAAAACAAGAGGTAAAAATGGAGGGTTTGTGAGGATGACAGAGGGCAGATGGAGGCCTTTTGAGCATTTTTTTCCATAGAGCAGTAGGGCTTTTAAATGGAAAAAGAATTGAAGATTTTTCAAAGGGAAAAAAACACATGGAGGCTTCAAGAATGATATATTTTCAGAGGAAATGTATTTCTTGAGGGCTCAAAAAAAATTTTAGCCACCTGTTTTCTTGTCAAAAAATTCATAGGTGGCTAACAATGTCTATTAAAAAACATATGTGGCGGGATTATGTAAGAAGCATGGAGATCCAACTAAGTTAATTAAGGAGTGCAGGAGTGACACGAACAAGCACAAGAAGGAAAAAGAGGGTAAGTACTCCATAGACTCACTGGATTCTCCTTTCAGTCAAGTAGCTGCCATGATTTGCAGGATACATGCATACCCAACGTCTCTAAATTCCCTGAAGATTGAGTTCCTCTTATTGACGAGGCCTTTGAGGGATACAACTTCGATTGGGCCACTATATTATCTAATAAGCTAGCCAAATACATTCTATCATTTCGCTCCTCCCGCAATGTCATAGAGAACAAAATCCCTTTTCTCTACATGTCAGCATATGTCATGAATTCCCTCGGTTATTCCCTTGATTTCCCATCCATGGGATGAAAGTGGACTATCTTTTACCCCACACCAATTCACATCTACCAAAAGGTACTTTGGGAGGCAATTTATTTTGGTCATTTCTATCAAATTTGCCACAATGTTATTATACCAATTTATGAGATTATATTTGAAACCAAGCCCCCCAAATTGTCTCAGCAAGCTATGGAGTATCTTTGGAGGATTGGTAATTGGTTTGGTGAGGAGTCATTCACCTATATCAAAGTTATAGGCAACCATGCACCCCCACATGTTTTACCACTCTACGTTCCATACAAGTTGATATGCATAGACGTAGCATATCAAACAATTAGCCATGGAATTACCAAGGCATTGAAAGAATCCAATAAGAAGGTCTAGCCTCAAATCCTGCTTCCTTTCGGGATTTTTTCTTTGGCCAATTACAGGCACATCGAAAAGGAGCTCCTGCTTATTGAAGCATTGAATTTAGTGACCATTCCGAAAAATCTCTATGACCCAGAATCGGTAGAAAATAAGGTGGCCCTAAACTCTAATGTCAGAATATTTCCCCACGAAGGGAACAAGTTTGATGACTTGCTCGCTCAGGAAGCTTCTTATAGGTAAGTTTTGGGAAGGGTGACTAAGGAGTTACTGGTTCAGGAGCGAGAGAAATTACTCATTTGCAGAGATGCAAGATTATCCCCTCTGCCATTGAATTTGTTGCAATCCCCTCTATAAGGACAAATATATATAAAGGATACCACAATGTCTACTAAAAATGGGAGTTCCTTCCAACTGGTGGTCACTCCTCTGTAATAACAAGCAATGAAAACTAGCTATAGCTTGGAGGATAGATACATAATTGATATCCAAACATGGAGAATAAATGGGATGAGTTTAACTAGGCGTTGAAGCAATCTAAGCAGGGGGGAAGGGAAAGAAGGCTTAGAGGGAGAAACTATTTTCCAACAGCAAACCCCGTTCCATACTCCACCTTCTCAGCAACACATCATACTAGAACAATCTGTAGTCGACTAAGCACCAACAATAACACAACTTGAAGTATATATTGTCCTAGTTAATCCTACTGCAGAGTTCTTTATTGACATTGAAGAGATTCCCCCGATGGATATCTTTTACAGCCCTGTGCACAAGGAAAATGGTGAAAATAGGGAGGAAGAAGATAAATATAGACGAGTCCCAAGCCATAGTTCTAGGGAAAAAATCTCAACTTGCTCCCCTTGAAGTACTCTAGAAAGTTACTTCAGCTGCCCCTGCAAAGGAACTTGGAAAATTAACTCAGTTCACAGGAACGTATGATTAAACTACCTGGACAAAGCCATGGAAGTTCAAGAATTACTGAGGGAAAAGGATGAAAATATTACATCCTTAGAATAGGAACTCACCGACAAGGAGGAGGAACTAGGGGCGCAATGGAAAGCCCAACTGGATCAAAGAGAGGTTGCACTAGCGCATCTGCAGAAACAACACAACTCCCTTCAAATTAAACATATAGAGGAAATTAAGAACAAGGATAAAAAACTCCAAGAGTCCCAGCAGAAGATAAAGAAATTGCAGGGGGGAACCCTTTAGCTGAAGGACTTCAAGCAGGAGGCCAATGAATTGAATGAACGAATACAATGGCAACAACAATTGTTCTGTGAGAATTTGAATTTGATTCGAGAACAATGCAGGATGGGACCGATGAGCTAGTGGAGATGATTTCATATTTTGATGAAGCTAAGAAGGAGTTGCTTGAAATGTTGGAATGGAAAGACAGTTCTGGGGGGAGAAAATATGAATTTCCTAAAATTGATGCAATTCATAAATCAGTTATCCTCAAAGGATGGAAAGAACATACACGGTCAATTAAAAATCTTATCAGTTATGTGCGAGAGATGTCTAACGTCCTGGTGGAATTCGTCAATGATTCCTTGTTTGTGTCGAATCTCATTTCCAACTGTCCTGGAGATTCCTTGCCAGATGTGGAGAGCCCACGTAGGAATTGGCTTGAATAGGGATATGAGTTCATAGAGAGGGTTAACCACTGAAGAAAAATTGATCTCGAATCCAATTGGCACTTTCTGGTCAAATCGCATGCCAATTGGTTGGTTCTGAAATCAATTACCAATATCTATACTTAGATGCTACCACTATTATAAGAGGCTATCTTTATTAGTCAGACACAAATTAAGCCTCATTCTCCTCTAGATTTTGCGATACTCCTTAATTTGCAAAAATCACGGAAAAAGTGGATAATGGAGCATAAGACCACCTTTAAGGATCAAACGAGCCAAAATTAAAGATCCTTCTTCATCCAAAATAATATCATATCTCTACCATATTGGAAAATTTGTATATATTTTATTTTCAAGAAAGAATCAAGGTGTTATGTAATGATTAGAAGAGTCAGGCCTTTGGCACATTTGCACAACTTATTAGTTTAGTCAACTGTCACACTAGAATATATTTTGTAATTGTTTTTTGTTAGGAATCTCCCTATAAGAGGGAAGAGGAACTCATTTGTAAGGGTTCAATATTATATTCTAGAGGCTGAAATATTCTACAAGTTTGCAAGTTTTGAGGCTTAATGACATGTATGTTGTTATGAAATACTAATGAATAAGTTTTTGGTTATTCCAAGCATTAATATATGAAGTATGTGTTCTTATATTTGTGTATGAATTTCGTATGTGTTTCTTTCCTCTTAGAAATTGTGTAATTGTAGCTGTTGGAAATCAATCTTGTATGTCATATTTATCTATGTCATGTTATGGCAGCTAGTACCTGTAAATCTAAGATTGAAAACCTTAAAGTGCACTCCATGGTTTTGAACTTCGATTCCTTTGTCTACACATTATTTTGTTGAATTTTAGTGCACAAGATTCTATCTCTAGCCCTCTGCGCGAGATTTCTTCCTATATATCTTCTCTCACCTATACTACAACATCTAAAGTAGCTTCATTGTTTGTGTGTAGGCCACCATGGTTTAACTTTACTTCTTTGGAACAAAACGTTGTCAATGTGTATAATGTGTTTGGTCTCTGAGTACGATTATTGAACATGATACAAATCCTTTTATATTTTGATCTCTTGAACAATAATGAATTATCTACAAGAGACTTTAAGATGTCGTAGGCACTGACCCTTCACCTCAACTTGGGAGTTGTCTCTAGGAGCGACTACATGCTAGAAACTAGCGGTAATGAAGAGGGCACAAGAAAAAATAAAAAAATAAAAAAAAATAAAATCCAACCATGTTAAGTGTTCGCATGGCCTAGGTTGAGTCAATTCTCATTTTATTTTGATGGCTCAGATGCTCCTTAGTCATGATTTCCTATATCATGGGATAATACCACAAGTGAGATACACACTAGCAAACAAAAAATAATAATGCAAAGATTAACTTAATTTTTATAAATGTTTATTATTTTGAACAAATCACAACCATGATGATATTAAATTCAATATAAATTAAATGATATCAATGTTTTTTACATATAATTATAATTTCATATATATATATATTGGTGGTAGGTGCAGGAGGGAGACTCCATAATCTCAGAGAAAACAAGGCAACTTAGTAAGTTTGGGGGCTTTGGAAGTGCATCTAACAACCTCACCAAGACTTACTTGTTGTGTAAAATCCTTTCCATTGTAAAAGAAAACAATATCAAAACCATTTACTTGATCAAAGCAATGATTGGTCGAGCTGACCCCAAGAAAAACAATTTGAACTCCCTGATATGTAGAATCAAGCAAATTCTCATACATTTGTTAGTGTTGGTATTTTTCGAACACTGTATATATATATATATATATAAAATAGGGACTAGGAAATTTTATCAATAAAGCATACTATGACTACCGATGGTTTACATTTCATATTTTTTAAAGCCATTTTTTCATAATATTTCCTACGCATGGCCTGCTTTTAGCTAATTCTCCTATCCAAAACAAAATTCCAAAATTACATGGAGTTATAAATGTAAAAATTTTGCAAAATAAATCTCCTATATTACAACATTTTGCATTCATGCGTGACTCGATATTGTATTCAAAAAATGCATCTTCTTTCTCCTGAACATCCTTAATAACAGAAATATTCAATTCAAAGGGGGCTATGGAGGAGTAGCATATCTAGGTTGTTGAAGATGATGGTCACAATACTTCCAAACGAGGTTCTAATGCTACTTGGAGTTCTTCCATTTACTTCCTTAACCCATCAATTTCACCCTCTTTCCTTTGTTGAAATGGCACCCAAAGGGGGCTTCTGGTTTAATTTTCCCTTAATTAAATTGGAAGAGAAATTGTAATTTAATCTCATGACAACTAGTATTAGTTAACTGAGTCAGGAAGACTTAGTTAGCTTAGGGAATTCAAGTTGAGGGTAAAAAAGGAGGCATGTATAGTTTTCCCATGATTTTAGGGGGTCCAATTACAGTTATTTGTGAGTTATAATTAGTTAACTCAATTAATTGAGCTAAAATCAGTTTAACTAGTTCTAAATGAGGGAAGAGCTAGTGATAGGTCCAATGAATTAAATTCAATTTAATTCACAAGTAGTGATCAATCAATTTACTGATAATTCGATATAAATAACTGTTGCATATTAGTTCTAAGGAAGGACCAATTGAGTTTGAGGTTAAAGGGAAGATAACTATCAGTTGTATAATTAGAAAACTGTACAGGTCATGTGTAGAGTCATCAGGAAACCTTGGATGATTTGCGCAATAAATTCTTGGGAATTTCCTATTTAATAGTGTCACAATTCCTCAAATAATGCGTGGGCAAGGCTGGCCAGACAGAGGTTGAGATTTGGTTAAGGATTTGACTGATTTTTCTTAGATCAAAGTGAGACAGTCAACATAGTGCAAAGGTTTTTGAGTGAGAGAAAAGAATTGTAATGTTTCATGGCCTTGACTTTATACAATATACATATATCAGGGTTTTGAGAAATTCCTTTCCACACATACATCTTATGTTGTGTGATTGATTATTTCTTTCTCTTACTTGTTATGTGATTGTGCGATCAAATTTGGTTTCTGCAAATTGTTGAAGGATTCAATATTTTATTTTAGTACATTACAAGATTAGATTGAATCCCTTTGGATAGATTTTATACAACCTTTTAATCCTAGCCCGATGTGGCCATAATCATATTCTTTGCTTTCTTATGCATGCCAGGTTTCCACCAAACCTTAAACCATAGGGTTTCATTCCTACCCTCATGGGATGAGACACATCCATAAAGTTCTATTTATAGTCAAGGTTCCTATGGCCCACTTGGTGGCTAAGTTTTCTTTTGAGTCTGCTTCAGAGTTTAATTCATGGAGGATGTGGATCAACATACTCTTTAATGGATGTTAGGCTCAGTTTGTTCCCTTCTTGTTTACATTACAACTAAATATCCTATGGGCTAGTATTTAGATTGAAATGATGGATGATATTGTTCGGGTTTCCTGTTAATTTTCCACTGTTCTATGTTGTTACAATCACTTTAGCCCAATCCTTTTATTTAATTAGCAATATTTCAACATAATTTACTCTTCCAATGATCAATAGCAATTACAGATAGAATAATAAATGCAATAGATAGTAGAAGACAATCAAGAGCAATAAGAGACACAAGGATTTAGTCAAAGACCAAGGAAAAACCCACAACAGGGAAAACCCTTTCAAATTATTCTTCATATTAGATTGTCATAAAATGTTTAGCAAAGAGAGTACAATGTTCCAATTCACCAAGAGTCAAATTCAATCCCAAAGCCAACCAAACAATATCCAATAGATGAGCCCTGTAGACAAATATGATCAAAGTCAAAATCTCTTAAGTCTACAATCAATTGTCCACATAATTTAGGTCGAGATCATAGCCACACTGACCCAGTAATAGTGAGTACGGCTAAATATCTCCATATAGAGGGAATACCCTATCAAGTGAGTGGTTGTGGTTGATATTTCCATGAACCAACCCTGCAACTCCGAAGCAATATCTTCTTTTCACATGTTTGAGATTAGACCCTGCAATTTCAGACTTGTGCAAACCAATTTCAGACCTGAATGAACTAATCCAAAGAAGAGAGAGATAAGAAGATGCCTGATGATGATGTCTAAATGAGGTCAAATTTTATTTTATTTATATGCTTCCAAGGTTATTCAATTTCTCTTAAAGTCGACCTGTAATTTTGTGCACACGTGGGTTTGCTCCTTAAAAATACATTTTTCCTTAACTAAATTAAATTATTCCAAAGGCTAGGAAGGGTCTTTATTGATGAGGAATATTGTCCAAAGGAGGGAATTTGTCCCTAAGATATGAAATTAACACTCCCTCTCAGCTAGGGAGAAATTACTAACTACAACATATGTCCCAACTCAAATATCTCGTCATCATGAAATCAAATGTCGTCACTGCTCATCTATGCTCATCTTTGTTGAACACTCTCAAATATAAAAGACGAATAATTTGACATCATAGGGGATCTCAAGCTACAACCCTCTATCGATCACAGAGCCTTTACTACCACATATAACATCATCATTGGGGAGCCTCTGCTACCACCCCAAATCATCATCATCGGGGAGCCTCTGCTACCACTTGGAATCATCATCATCAAGGAGCCTTTGCTACCACTTGAAATCCATAGATAATAGGAGGGAGGCCAATTACCTTATGAGGTAAGGATCATGCCTATCTCACTATCCAGTAACAATAGGAGGGATAAAACTTAGCATAAATGGTGAGGATTCCACCTATCCTATTTTCTGCTAATATTCCCAACTTGACCCTCAAGAGTCAGTGGCAGAACACTTGCATATCTAGCTTAAGCAGGATGCCACTTACCATAAATGGTAAGGATCATGCCAAACTCAAGCAGCTAACACTCTAGGGTATAATTTGTAAATACTATCTAGAGTTCCCTCAACCCCAAGAGTTCTAACACTCAATTCCTCACCCTGGGAGCTCAGACAAGGGGGAAGAGCATAGCTTATTATCCTCAATCAGCCGGTACCCTTAACTGGGAGGGTCACATCCATCAATTCAAGTTTCTCTCTAAAGACCAAGAACTTCTCTTTCATAAAAGCCTTGGTAAGTATATATGTTATCTTCTCATTAGTGGAAATGTGATGGAGTCTCACAACTCCTCTTTGCACGATGTCTCGAATGTAGTGATACCTGATATCAATATGCTTGGAATTGTCATGAAATATGAGATTCTCTTCTAATCAAATCCCACTCTTAATGTCGCAGTATATGACTATCGTATCTAGAACTTGATCAAATAGCTCTATAAAGAGCTTCCTCAACCAAACTTCCTCGTAGATATCCATTCTAGTAGCAATGTACTTTGCCTCGAGCATGCTTAAAGCCAAAAAATTTTGTTTCCTACTCATCCAAGATGTCATCGCAGACCCCAAAATAAAGCAACACCTTGATGTGATTTTCCTGTCAATAAAATTTTCATCTGAATCAACATTAGTGTAGCTATGAAGTCGTATATATCTGGTAGTATATCTCAGACCAAGGTTAATCATCCCATGCAAATATCTCAGTACGTGTTTGGAAACAACCCAATGTGCATGAAGGGGCTAAATCATGAATTAAATCAAAGTGTTTACTACAAAGCATATGTTTGGATGAGTGTTCACAAGGAACATCAATGCCCCAATCAATTATTGGTACTCAGAAGGGTCTTCCAAGTTAGGTTCAACAACATCTCCACATAAATTCTTGAATTTTATCTCCATTGGAGTGTCCAAGGATTTGCATTATGTCATTATGAATCTTTCCAATAAATTCACAAAATATTTTCCTTGAGAAAGGAAAATCTCTCCAGGTCTCTGCCAAACCTCTAATCCCGGGAAGTAATGCATCATACCAAGATCCTTCCTTTCGAAATTGGAGGCCAAATCCCTCTTACACTTGAGCATCAGGGGCTCACTACCTGTCAAGAATAGATTGCCAACATATAAAACCAAAATCAAAGGCATACCTTCAACCAATTTGAAGTATAGGTTTGAATCTACATTGCTTCTTGTGAGTCCAAGCTTCACTATGTAACTGTCAATACAGGCATACTAGGTTCTGGGGGCTTGCTTCAAACCATACAGTGATTTCTTCAATACGAAAATGTGAGTCTTCCTATCCTTCACTTCAAATCCCTGAGGTTTCTCAAGATATACTTGATCGTGTAGTATGGCATGAAGAAATGTTGTCTTTACATCCATCTGGTGAAGAGTCCATCCTTGACTAGTAGTAGGGGAAATAATCGATCTAACAATAGTGTAGTGGGTAATGGGAGAAAATGTATTGTAATAGTCTTCTACCTCTTTCTGGGATAAGCGTAAGGCCACGAACCTTGTTATGTACTTATCAATGCTTCCATCAGCTCCATGCTTGATCTTATATAACCATTTTGAAGTTATGACAAACTTTCCCTTAGATTTCGGCACAACATCCCATACATCATTATTCATAACTAATTCATATTATTCAGCCATGGAATCCTTCCAACCATTTTCTTTCACAAATTCATCAAAAGTAGAAGGCTCAGTCTGGATCATAGTACTCATAGCTACAATGTATTCCTAATATCAGCATGGCTTCTTACTTTCTATAAAGGTCCTTTTGGTAGGAACATATCTCTCAACATCCTGTAAATTATCATGAGTCCATAATGGTCTCTTCCTGGCAAGGGGATCAATTAGAGGAGGATCCAAGGGGTCCATAGGGTCCATGGGATCGTAAAAAATGTCCTTCTCATATTCTGACAGAGAAGGACCTTCTAATATGTTCATATCATCATCTTTCTTCTCAACAAGAGGAGGTAGAGGAAGACTTTCCAAGGGAAATATCTTCATCAAAAGTTACATCCCTACTAAACTTGATCTTCCTTTGACCATATATGTATATTCTAAATGCTTTATATTTTTCAGAGTAAAAAACAAATGTACCTTTCTTTCTGGTGGCTTCCAACTTGTTCCTCTTTTCCTTCAACACATGGAAATATACAGAGAAACCAAATATCCTAAGATGTCCAATGTTAGGCTTCACACTCGTGAATACCTCTTCATGAGTCTTGTTGTCTAATTCTTTATGAGGAATCCGATTTTGAATATATATTATTGTATTTTTATCTTCTCCCCAAAGGAATTTCAATAAATTTTGATCATGCAACATAGCTCGGGCAGCTTCCACGAAGGAATTGTTCTTTCTTTCAGCCACTCCATTGTGCTCAAGATTATAAGGTACAATGGTTTCCTTCTTGATACCTTCCTTCTTATATAATTCAATGAATTCATTTGAAATATACTCTCCACCATTGTCAGATTTGAATATTTTGATTTTATTCTCTGTCTTCTTTTCTATTAGAGACTTGAAGTCCTTGAACATATAAAAATCCTCATCCTTATGCTTCAAATAGTATATCCATGTCTTCCTAGAGAAGTCATTAATAAATATTATATAATAGAGATTTCCACTAATAGAGTGCACAGGAATGGGTCCGCATAGGTAAAAATGAATGAGTTGAAGAATATCACCGATCTTGTTCCTGCTAGAGGGGAATCTTCCCCTTGTCTTCTTTCCACTAGCACATCCTGGACATACTCCATCACGATTGGCTTGAACATCAGGCATCTCAGGGAATAACTTCTTCAATTTTGGTAGAGCTTCATAATGTAGATGTGCCAACCTTTGGTGCCACAACTCACTTTGATGATTAGTGTCATGGACCATTGTTAGTAGAGGACTTCCACTGACTTAATAGAGTCCATCCAATCTATATCCCAAGGTAAAATCATCCCTCATGCAATATTCCATAGGATATGTGAGGAATTTTCCTTTGATGAAAGCTACCATGATACACTTTTCTTCCAAACCAAAAATAGATACCAAGTTCTTATTTATTCCCAAAATGTACATAACATCATGAAGAAGAATGGATTCACTAGATTCCAAATGAAATTTGACGAAACCAAAACCCTTCACAAGATAGGTAGAGTTGTCTCCAAGAATGATTTTCAAACTTGTCTCCCTCTCAACCAGGTTAGAAATGGCTTCCTTGTACCCAAAGAAATATTTAGAAGCCCCACTATCTACCAAATAACTATCATATGAATATGGAGGGGAAGAACTATAAAGAGTAGAGATAATAATATATTCAGATGGATTAGCAGTTGCATTATTTTCAGACTTGGAGTTCCTTGACCTCTTTTGAGGATGATGGCCTTCTTCGTAGTCATATAGAGTATCTCTTCTCCTTCTATCACCCCTTCTTATTCTATCATCTACTCTTCTTAGATCATCACATATTCTTCTATTGTTGAACATGATATTGTTGAAGCCACAATTATTGTTGTAATTGGAACTTGAAGCATCTCTATGCTTCTACTAGTCTCAGGCATAATGACCATGTTTATGATGATTTTAGCATTCAAAATACCTTGATATTCTATTAGAGTCCTCTGGTTCAGGTGGAATCCTTCTTTAACTAGATGGTCTTCCCCTTCCTTTTCTCTTCTTGTCTTTAGTGAAAAATGCAGAGGGCTCTCCTTCTTCATGCTTTTGAATTCTTCCTCTGGAAATCATCCTGGCCTCTTCTTGAGTGCATTTACCAATGAGCTCATAAAATTATAGAAGAACATTATTCTTGCTTAAATTAGTAATGAAGGTTTCCCAAATAGGAGGGAGACCTTGAAGATTCACCACCACCAACTCTCTATCATATATATGATTTCACGAATTCCCCTTTGTTCATATTCATTTCTTTGAGTTGATTTTTCAAAGAGAGGATATGATTCATGTTGTTGACTTCATATATCCCGACCAACTTGTTATAAATATAATTAGAGTTATTCAAGTTACCAACATAAACCAACAAATGATATTGCAAACCATCAATGGTAATTTTCTTGGCTTTGAGCTCACATTTCTTGTATTTGTATCTGACAACAAAAAATAAATTTGATGGAGGCTTAGGTACCTTTCCTTGCACATATTCCAAATGTAATATTCCCAAATGGGGAAAGCAAAAATATAGCTCACAATGATGGAAATAATAGAAAATGTCAACACCTTACATATGAGCCAAAAGATAGATCCATGGTATTATGTAGAACAACAAGAAATAAGTACAATATATTAGGGATCAAGTCCCACAAGCTAGGCAAGAGAAGCCTCCAATGCCTAAAAGCACCAAAACATGAATACAACTGCTACACCAAACACTGAAGCTCATACAATGCAGTTTTAATGACTATTACTGCGGCTGGAAAATTTAAATAGATGGATCTGATATTACACGCTTAAACAAGGCTAAAAAATGGAGATATATGCTCCCATACTTTGTTCCTAGACAACCCAGAAAGGGTTTTCGGAAATATACAAAATATCAGAATGTCGGGATGCAGCCCTAGGGCTGAATAAACTCTGCAAATGGGCACCTGAAATGAAGTCGATGAATCTGATATGGATCCGAAAAGAACTCCTCCAATGGACTCTTCAAGTGTAGGGATGATCCCTCCACTGAAAATAAAACACTCCAAATGGAGCACTAAACGTACCCCTACAACAACTCACTAAAATAACACAGTCATGGACTAGAACTACACTATAGGGGACGATATTGCCTTGGTCTGATGCCAAAATATGATATTAAGCACAAGGACCTTCTTTATTGATCTCCCAATGGAAAGAAAGCTTCCTCCACTGAAGACAAGCTCAGAAATGATCCAAAGAAATCCTCCACTGCTGCACCCTACAACTCATCACATATCTAAACAGAATCTGCGATGTAGAAGAAAGTTGCAGCTTGGCCAAATGCCGGAATGTGGAAATAATGCTCCAGAAATTCTCCCGAGTAGGCACTTTAAGGCCCCCGAGGATGAAGGTGGGATTCCCGCTCGGGAACACCCTTGTGCTAAACAACACTGCAATATTAGCTAAACAGCTGAAGAGAGCCACAAGTCTTAATAGATCATAAACAAAATAATAATCCAATAATGCTCACAATGGCTGCCATCCCCTTCCTTATATTCTTGGTGAGCTTCCTCACATTAGGCCCCACTCATTAAAGGCACTACTTCCATGCAAAGGATCTCCCTCCAAAACTACATTGTCCCTCATTGCATGTCCACTACTTCCATACCAGCGCTATTGATTTAGTCAAAGTTGACCCAGTCCACATGCTTCATCCCTTGTTCACACATAGGGGAGCTTTATCCAGGTCTTTTTATGCCCTCCATTCACATTTTGAGTGGTTTTATTCCTACTAAGGAGATTTATGGGTCTCCCTACGCTCTTATTCTTCTAATTAAGAAGCAAAGTCAAAATTTAATATTCCAATTAGCTCCATGCTAATTTAGGAATATTACAATCCTACCCTCCCAAATGTTTCTTGTCCTCAAGAAACTGCAAGGATAGATATGAAAAATGTAGGGAACCTTCATTCCCATGTGAAGCTCCAATATCCAAGCTATCATCCATATAAAATGAATCACCCTCCAGAATGGTAATTCATAGAAAAAATCCTCCCACATGCTCATGAGAGGCTGCTCCCAAAGGCTCAAGTCAACCATATGGCTCACCTCATAAGGAAACAAGTGATATGATATAGCAGCCATATACTATCCCATGCTCCCCTTGAAGCATGAAAAAGTGTTGGAAGTTTCATTCCCATGGACACATCCAACCAATGTGTCATCCCTCCAATCATGTTCCCAACTATAATAAGAACATCATCAACATATGGGATCACAATCAAAGTCCTGCTAGCTGCCATGTGTAGTAATGGAGAAGGGAAATGGTCCCTCAAGTGTAACCAGCACAGTTTTTCTCCTAACTGCATTAGAATGTGGCATGATGAGTGGTTTCCCAACCACTTGCTTGCTACCCCAATATTCTCACATGCTTGGAGAAGGTGTATGATGTATGGTGCAATTTGAGCACACCCTGAATAAGATATTATCTCCCTAAGATATCCTAGGGAGTGGCCATCATCAATACTGCTTATGGCCTCAAGTAGACCTTGAAGTATATAAGAAAGAGTGCCCCCTCTTGGAGAAATGCCTTGCACATGAATGGTAAGGAAATGGAAATGCATAGTAAATGAATCATGATGTACATAAATGCAATCTTTACCATTGTTACACAACATTTTGTCACCATCCCTGCAATCCCTCGCCCCGCATATTGGAGGGTCTTTCCCGTGACTTGTGAAGCAGTGTCATACTCTGCAAACACCTTCTTTGCATCCTTCTGCATAAGGACATCATTTCTCTTGTTGAACATTTCCTCATAAAGCACAAAAAAACCTATGTTTTGGCCTTGGCGTGGGTATCCAGTTCACCCCTCGCGCCAATATGGAGGATTTACACTAAAGCTCGTGCCACTTGGCACTTTGTCTCTGTGTAGTGCCCATGCAAGCCTTTTTGGGAATGTTTTTTAACAAATAGAGGCGTAAGTTTCCTTCTAACCACCTCAGGGATGAGTCAAAGGAAGTGGTTAAGCTGATGAGCCACAAATCTCCCTCTTTAGGTAGTGGTTTCCTCCTCCCATGGAACACTCCTTGAAGATAGGTCTCCCTTCCATGATTATAGGGATCCTAACTTCTCCCTCTCCCTCTATATAAACATGCCTTCTCCCTTTATGAAAGCTAGCTGAACATATAGCCAAGAAGCTGAACTTTGAGAAGAGATACTATAGCTGAGTAATCGCTATTAAGAAGGTAGAACCAAGGATAATTCTGTAGAGAGAGCCCCGTCCGAATTCTTGACGAGCTTTTGTGAGACGCGTTCCGCTGGAACCCTGTTGGAGGAGACCACAATGTCGAAGCTTGGTTGTACTCTTCATTTATTTCATTTATATACTTGATTATGGTATTGGTTCCATCATTGCGTTATGTTGATTAGTTAATGCAATTGATTTAGTCCTCTTTGACTAACTGATAGTTACGAATGTGAAATAGTATGTTGTCTATCGTCGTGGTTTCTTGTGTGTGTGCAGGTATCCGAGCGTGAAAGCGAGCGGATCCTGATCTGTCGAACCAGGAGCGAGAAGTAGCCACTCTTTCCAATGACAACAACAGCGTAGGACCTCCGGTAAGTCATATATCGAATCTCCATCCATTCGTTAACTAGGAATCGATATTATAGCATGTTTCATTTGTGGCTAGACCCACTCTAGGGCTAGTGGGATCGCCTCTATCCGCAGAGGGGATTTACCTCACCAAAAAATTGGCGACTCCGCTGGGGAACAGTGCGAGTTTGTCCTTCATCCATTAAGTCTCCCTTCCATGATTATAGGGATCCTAACCTCTCCCTCTCCCTCTATATAAACAGGCCTTCTCCCTTTATGAAATCTAGCTGAACATATAGCCAAGAAGCTGAACTTGGAGAAGAGATACTATAGCTGAGTAATCGCTATTGAGAAGGTATAATAAGGACATCATTTCTCCTAGTTAAGCTGATGAGCCACGGATCTACCTCTTTAGGTAGTGGTTTCCTCCTCCCATGGAACACTCCTTGAAGATAGGTCTCCCTTCCATGATTATAGGGATCAAAATTTCTCCCTCTCCCTCTATATAAACAGGCCTTCTCCCTTTATGAAAGCTGGCTGAACATATAGCCAAGAAGATGAACTTGGAGAAGAGATACTATAGCTGAGTAATCATTATTGAGAAGGTAGAACCAAGGAGAATTCCGTAGAGAGAGCCCCGTCCGAATTATTGTCCTTATGCAGAAGGACTGCTGGAGTTTTCTTTTCCGCTTTCTTTTCAAACTCTCTAAATATGAAAAGATGCCGAGTTCTTCCTTTGTCAGACTCGTTAAAAACTAATGACATCGGACTCCGTAGTTATGACGTTACTCGAGTTCCTCCTTCCTAGGGCTCGTAAAATGTACTAGGTTGGATTTGTCCGAAGGAAAAACTTACATCGCAAGAATATGCTATCCTCTTCAAGCTTGTTTTTAAGGAGAGAGCCCCGTCTGAATTAAGTCAATTATTGTGAGCTTACAGCTACATCTGATTCTACCTTATTATAGGGATCCTAACCTTCTCCCTTTATGAAAGCTAGCTGAACATATAACCAAGAAGTTGAACTTGGAGAAGAGATAATATAGCTGCAAAAGGGCTTGTAAAATGTACTAGGTTGGATTTTTCCGAATGACAAACTTACATTGCAAGCATATGCTATCCCCTTCAAGCTTGTTTTTAAAAAATAATTGGGGTACTCGCTAGGAATGGTGGGGGGAAATGGAACCAGATTGTAGTCGTGTTGGCATTATGTCACTCTTGAACATGGCACTTGTCTGCATTCGTGTCGGGTTGGGGACATCTCATCTCATTATTATGCCTCCATGGGTTTGGGTAATCTCTTTTGACCACTCATCTGCTCTTTTCCACGTCACCATGACCTCAGATCCCTTGATGTAAAATACTACCAAATCCAGTGTCGTGCCGCCGATATGTTCAAGAGAAGTCTGCCTCTGAATTTTTCAACCTCCCTCTGATTCTCTGTTGGTCTTGATTCACAAACATCATATTCTTCTGTCTCGTGTCGATGATGTGGGAAACATTATGGCCCACCCTCGATCAAGGTCACTTCCTGTCGACTTCAGCTCATTATCCAGGAAGTTGATCTAGAGACTCCCTTCAGGTACCTTGGAGCTTGCATGCCTCAATGGTAGGTTCTTCACATTCGACGTAAGGTCCACATCATTGGCCTTCGATCAACTGACTTCGCGGGCATTTGACATCAGATCAATGTTCACATTCCGTGGATTGTACCTTTCGTACCTTGAGAGCCATTGTCATTATTGGTGGTTTCTCTCGCGTCTGTTAATGAATTTCATCATTGGCTGGTAATCAGACGATTTTCTTGCATGTTCGACTTCAACTCACATATTCGCATGCTCGAATTTGTACTTTGTTCGTGTCGAGATGGAGCGCAAGACCCTGGGTTTTGTCTGATGAAATCCAGGCTGCGGGTTCTTTGTGGATTACTATGAATTGTTATATGACTCTTCTAATTGGATGGACGCGACCATACCTGAGTCTATTTGTTGATCCCTACTACTGGATGGCTGTGTCCATACCTCGGATCTCATTGTTTATGTACTCTATTATGGATGGTTGCGCGCATGCCACATGTCATGTATCAGAAATATCAGTTGTATTTGTACTTGCAGTTTTTCTGACAACAGTGTTTTGGTCGAACACGTTCTCATAAAGCATTTCACTCCTCCCTATCTCTCGGACCTCATGCTTTAGGGGGCATCTGCTACACAACATTTTGTCATCGTCCCTACAATCCCTCGCCCCACATATTGGAGGGTCTTTCCAGTGACCTGTGAAGCAGTGTCATACTCTGCAAACACCTTCTTTGCATCCTTCTGCATAAGGACATCATTTCTCCTGTTGAACATTTCCTCAGAAAGCACACAAAAACCTATGTTTTGGCCTTGGTGCGGGTAGCCAGTTCACCCCTTGCGCCAATATGGCGGATTTACATTAAAGCCCGTGCCACCTGGCACTCTGTGTCTGTGTAGTGCCCGCGCAAGCCTTTTTGGGAATGTTTTTTAACAAATAGAGGTGGAAGTTTCCTTCTAACCACCTCAGGGATGAGTCACAGGAAGTGGTTAAGCTGATGAGCCATGGATCTCCCTCTTTAGGTAGTGGTTTCCTCCTCCCATGGAACACTCCTTGAAGATAGGTATCCCTTCCATGATTATAGGGATCCTAACTTCTCCCTCTCCCTCTATATAAATAGGCCTTCTCCCTTTATGAAAGCTAGCTGAACATATAGCCAAGAAGCTGAACTTGGAGAGGAGATACTATAGCTGAGTAATCACTATTGAGAAGGTGGAACCAAGGAGAATTATGTAGAGAGAGCCTAGTCTCAATTATTGTCCTTATGCAGAAGGACTGCTGGAGTTTTCTTTTTCGCTTTCTTTTCAAAATCTCTAAATATGAAAAGATGCTGATTTCTTCCTTTGTTACACTCGTTAAAAACTAATGATATCGGACTCCGTCGTTATGATATTACTCGAGTTCCTCCTTCCTAGGGCTCGTAAAATGTACTGGGTTGGATTTGTCCGAAATAAAAACTTATATAGCAAGCATATGCTATCCCCTTCAATCTTGTTTTTAAGGAGAGAGCCCTGTATGAATTAAATCAATTATTGTGAGCTTACAGTTGCATCTGATTCTCCCCCTTCTGAAGAAGCTCCTTTGAGCATGTCTCTCGACGTTTATTCTCAATCCCCCTGGCTTGGCGATGTGGATTCACCTGATCCTTTGAAAGAAGTGCTTCCATCTGATGAGGCTATAATGGAAACCACATCTCTTGAAGACCTACCGTGGAGCGATGGGCATCATCGTTCCTCGTTTATGTCTGGCCTCGGGGCAGTGTCTAATTGTCTTGAGCGTTTTTCGTCTTAAGTTCCTTCTCCCCCACTTCAAACGCCTATTTTGACTCACGAAGTCTTCGCTGAAGGTAACTTGGGTAACATTACTCAAATGATGCCTATCGACATTTTCGTGAAATCGGGGATTGTTGAGAACATCCATGTGGGAGTCACTTTCTCTTCCGAGGAAGTCCAAGTGTATACTAGCCTCTTTCACGAATTCCGTGATGTTTTCACCTGGTCTTATGAATAAATGCCTAGAATTGGTCCTAGTATTGTGGTGTACGAGATTCCCACCTACCCAGGTGTGAAGCCTGTTCGCTAGCGTCTTTGTCCAGTGCATCCTCGGAAAGCCGCTGCCGTAAATACTAAAGTTGAAAAAATTCTCAAAGCGGGTTTCATTTATCTGATTCCTCTGATAGAGTGGGTTTCTAATATTGTTCCTGTGGATAAGAAGTAGGGAGAAATTCGTGTCTGTGTTGCTTTTCGCGATATCAATCGGGCCTGTCCTACGGATAACTATCCCACCCCTTTTATCGATAAGATCATTGATGATTATGCGGGGAGTGAGATTTTTTCCCTTATGGACAATTTTTTTAGGTATAATCAGATCAACATTCTCCCGTCTGATCAACACAAGACCACTTTTATCTATCCTTAGGGAATGTTCGTATATAAGAAACTCCCTTTTAGCTTGAAGAATGCTGGGGCTATGTTCCAACCCGCGAGGTCTTACGCCTTTCACGATATTCGTCATATTGTTCAACCATACCTGGATGACCTTCTAGCTCATTCATCTATGCGAAAATACCATTTGGATCATCTCTGCTAGATCTTTCTTCGTTGTGAACGCTACAACATTCGGCTTAATCCAGATAAATGCATCTTCTGCGTCGATTCCGGTAGACTTTTAGGGTTTATCGTATCTAAAGACGGAATTCACCTTGACCCGCTTAAGGTTGAGGCTATTTTTAATCTCCCCTCTCCATCCTTGTTACACCAGATTCAGAGTCTCCAAGGGAAAGAATTTTTCTTACATCGTTTTATCCCAAACTACGCCGAAGTAGCCAAAGGATTCACATGACTTTTAAAGCAGGATGTCCCTTTCTGTTGGGATGAGATTGCTCAACAATCTTTTGATATGCTTAAAACGTTGCTTGTCAACGCTCCTCTATTACATACTCCGAATTACCATTTTGATTTCACCCTCTACCTAGCTACCACCTTTAGTACGATCGCCATGGTTTTGGTTCAAGATGATGATGACGGTAACGAGCATGTCATTTACTACTTGTCTCGGAACCTTCTCGACCCTGAAACGCGTTACACACATGTCGAGAAGTTAGCGCTGGCTACGGTCCAGGCCGTCCAGCATTTTCATCATTATATCCTGTTACGAACAGTGACCGTGATTTCTGATTGTAACCCCATGACCTATATTCTGTCTCGACAGTTGCTGGGGGGAAAATACTCAAAGTGGATCGTTATCCTCCAAGAGTTTGATTTGGAGTTTACTACAGCCAAATCAAAGAAATCACTTTTTTTCGCTGATTCGATTTGTTCTCTCCCAGCCTACTCTGCTCCTTCTCATTCCGAGGATCATATTC
The DNA here is from genome assembly GCA_034641835.2 of Pinus albicaulis. NCBI lineage: Eukaryota > Viridiplantae > Streptophyta > Pinopsida > Pinales > Pinaceae > Pinus > Pinus albicaulis. The sequence goes on along the minus strand of CM076580.1, from coordinate 912,117,354 downwards.
CGAACAAAACTCTTTTCTTTATTAGTACCCTCGATCCATGGTACAGTGATATCATCGTGTACCTCCAGACTTATACTTTTAGATTTGAGTTGACAAAAGATGCCCGACGCCGCATTTGGCATCAGTCGCAACCTTATCGTATTATCGGAGATACCCTTTATCGTGTGGGAGTCAATTCAGTACTCCGCTAATGTCTGACCCTCGAGGAAGCCGAGAAAGTTTTAAATGACTGCCACAGTGGCGCCTATGGTGGTCACATGTATGGTTATGCCACCACAAATAAGATCCTTCATGCTAGCTATTTCTGGCTGTCCATTTCTAAAGATTGCATTGTCGTAGTATGCAAATGCCATGCGTGCCAGATATATCAACGCAAGATGCGTGCGCCACCTATTCCTTTACACCCTGTCATTACCGTTGGTACTTTTTCCAAATGGGGCATCAATTTTATGACGTGTAACCCTCGTTCGGCTGGGGGGCATGCCAATATTATCGTCACCGTCGATTATTTTACAAAATGGGCCAAAGCAATTCCTACACTAGCTGCGGATGGTAAGACAACGACTCAATTCATATTAAATCATGTTATTGCTTGGTTTGGTGTCCCTCAAGCCATCGTCACCGATCATGGTTCTCATTTTTGAGACTATATGATGGCGGAGCTAACATCTAAGTTGGGTCTGCGTCACGACAACTCAATGCCTTATTACCCTCAAGCTAATGGCCAAGTTGAAGCCATAAACAAATTTCTTGTTACTATGCTTCAATGAACGATTGGGATCCATAATTCAAACTAGCATCTCATGTTGTTTTCAGCTCTATGGGCTTATCAAACGTCGATTAAGAGTGCGACTAGATTTACCCCGTTCCAGTTGGTGTACGGTCTGGAAGCCACTCTTCCGATTGAATGTGAAATCCCTTCACTCAAACTAGCTGTGGAATTACTGCCTAATACTTCGCCTGAGGAAGAACGTCTCCTCTACTTAGAGAGATTGGATGAAACTCGTCGCTTAGTTGCCTTGGTCATCGAAGCACAAAAGAAGCGAGTCAAAGCTCACTTTGACCAAACAGTTTCCCCTCGTTCTTTTATCGAAGGTGACCTCGTTCTCCTATACAACCAAGCTCATGATAAGCTGGGGGCAGGAAAATTCCAACCCATATGGCATGGGCCATACATCTTCAAATGTGTGTTACAGAATGGGGCTTATGAGCTTATTGATTATGAAGGTTGTCCCTTAACACAACCCATAAATGGGTTGTACCTGAAAAAGTATTATTCTTGGGTTATTCATGCATGATATGTGTACATAGGTGTTTTTTTCATTTTTGTGCATGCTTTGGTTTGGTGTTTTTTGTGAGATTTTTTTGCTTATTGGGTCTTGTTTGTTATGCTGATGTCTATTCCCCCTTATGTTGGTTTCTCGGATGGTGCTTCCCGCAGTACCAGGAACTTGTATTCGGTAGCTTGGGTAATTTATGATCTTGTTGGAGAGTTGATTAACCTACAAGGTATTTGTCTAGGACCAACTACAAACAATGTCGCTGAATATAGTATTTGTCACCGCTCGTACCAACCTCCTCAGCAAGCGGTGGATATGACTTGGCACCCCTACAGTGTGCCTCTGATAGGCTCAAGGAACATCATCAAAATGAGCATAGTCTGGAATCCCACGGGTGATCCCCTCTAGGTTCTGTACTATCTCCTCGTCACTGCCCTCACCATGAGGATCAAAATCACGAGGAGTTCGCCTTGCTATTGGCGACATACTTGCAGGTCGCTCTGGGCCAACATCTGCGTACATATAATATTAACTATTAGAACATGCATATATACCAAAAAATCATAAACTCATGAAAATAAAAAATGAGTCTCACCTAGCTCTTCATCCCAATCCTCTCCCTTCGGGAGCGGGAGTTCTGGGTCGCCGGTGAAGTCTATGCTAGCATAGGGCCAATCCTCCACGATGATCAGTTGTCGATGAAGCCAATCTAAAAACTCTAGCCTCCAAGACATCTATTGGCCACCCCCTGCTCTAGGCATAAATGCAGCCCATCGGGCCATCCGTGGCTCTGTGGGTGGTGGCATCAGGATAATAACCCCCTGACGCTGGAATATAGGTAATCGTTCCAAGAAGAACGATACCAAGATCGATCTATGTCCAAACTGCTTTAGTTTTCTCTTCTTGCACTTAGTGAGCTGCCACTTGATGTTTACGCTTATAGCCTCGGCCCAGTTGAAGACGGTCAGGTTCATGCACTCTAATGCAAGAAGTAGTTGTGTCTTTGTAGCCTCATGCGGTGCTTGCGATCATGCATCCCACATGATAGTATGTAGCACTACTCTTAGTTCCAGATGAGGGATGGTTTGGATGTCCAATTTTCACTCCCTGTTCCTTTTCGCTCCCCTTGGCATACCCTGTCAATCACCATTACCATGCTTTCTCCGGAAGGACGGGTACTGGTCAAGATAGGGACTGCACCCCTACGCGACAATCCAGTGATGAAATACACATCAAAGACTTCAAGTTCAAGCTCCTAATCCCTAAGTACACAATTTTCTTGATCCTCGTCCCAAATTCTTATCAAATATTGAAGCAATTCTGGCTGAGCCCGTAGGCACGATGTCAGAAAGAACTTCTTTAGCCCACAGTTTCTAAGGGCATTCATGAATTGTTCATTTTCCATGGCCTATTCATTCTCCTCACTGTGTTCTCTCTCTTTCCACACAATTACCATATTTTCTGCTTGGTAGCTTCACACATTGTTCATATGAACATTGTAAGTCTCCTTAGGCATCAAAATTTGTAATCAAATGGTTGCATTTTATTTAAATTTAGGCAGATTTTGGGTTGCGCAGTTGGCATGACTGTTTTGCTGACAGTCTCGCCACTGGGCGCAACCCCTGTGTAAAAGAGGGTCGGTTGGCGAGGGTCTGTGCCCGAAACCCGTGCCAACCGCGATGCCCTACTTTTGACAAATCCTCCCCTAAAGGATTCAAAATGACAATTAAAGGTAATAAAATTTAGCTCAAAAGATGGCAAATGAGGTCGGCTCTTACCTGGAACTAACGGAATCAGGATTGTTTCACTGGATCGCTCGCAATCGTCGCCACAAGATCACAAGGAAATTGAGTCACTGTTGCTCCGAAAAGAGGTAAAAGTGAAAAGTAAATAATATTTACCACTTATGGTCTTTTATAACTTTTCAAAATCATAAATTAGGTTTTAAAACATATTTGTTGATTATTTTATCATATTATTCTCGAGGAATACGTTTTACACATGTATTTTTGTGTAGCGACAAGTTTTTGCGTGGTTATGACGAAGAAACGAGTTGTATTTTATACTTTTTTCAGACTTGGTAAAAACAAAAAAAAGTCACTACTGGAGTCACCTTTCAGCTCTTTTCTGAGTCTCTAAAACTGAAAATATCGCCGAGTCGCTTGTCATTTTGAACTCATTAAATTGGCTGTGAAACGATATCTACCCTGTATACGTTTACCCCTTTTTTGGGCTAGGATAGATTATTTACGAAAAAGGAATACCTTATCCTATCGCAACTAAGAGGTTCTCTCAGACACAGTTTTCTACCTTTTCAGATCTGTGAGACTACCTACGAAAAGGGACTGTTGGAGTTTTCTTTTCCACTTTCTTTTCAAACTCTCTAAATATGAAAATATGCCGAGTTCTTCCTTTTTTAGACTCGTTAAAAACTAATGACATCGGACTCTGTCGTTATGACGTTACTCGAGTTCCTCCTTCCTAGGGCTCGTAAAATGTACTAGGTTGGACTTCTCCGAAGGACAAACTTACATCGCAAGCATTTTCTATCCCCTTCAAGCTTGTTTTTAAGGAGAGAGCCCCGTCTGAATTAAATAAATTATTGTGAGCTTATAGCTGCATATGATTCTACCTTATTATAGGGATCCTAACCTCTCCCTCTCCCTCTATTTAAACATGCCTTCTCACTTTATGAAAGCTAGATAGACAAGAAGCTGAACTTGGAGAAGAGATACTATAGCTGAATAATCGCTATTGAGAAGGTAGAATAAGGACATCATTTCTCCTTATTGTGAGCTTACACCTTATTTACATCCTTCTGCATAAGGACATCATTTCTCTTGTTGAACAGTTCCTCAGAAAGCACACAAAAACCTATGTTTTGGCTGTGGCGTGGGTAGCCAGTTCACCCCTCACGCCAATATGGAGGATTTACACTAAATCCTGTGCCACCTATCGCTTTGTCTCTATGTAGTGCCTGCGCCATCCTTTTTGGGAATGTTTTTTAACAAATAGAGGCGGAAGTTTCCTTTTAACAACCTCAGGGATGAGTCACAGGAAGTGGTTAAGCTGATGAGCCACGAATCTCCCTCTTTAGGTAGTGGTTTCCTCCTCCCATGGAACACTCCTTGAAGATAGGTCTCCCTTCCATGATTATAGGGATCCTAACTTCTCCCTCTCCCTCTATATAAACAAGCCTTCTCCCTTTATGAAAACTAGCTGAACATATAGCCAAGAAGGTGAACTTGGATAAGAGATACTGTAGCTGAGTAATTTCTATTGAGAAGGTAGAACCAAGGAGAATTCTGTAGAGAGAGCCTCGTCCGAATTCCCAACGAGCTTTTGTGATACGCGCTCTGCTGGAACCCTGTTAGAGGAGACCGCAACGGCGAAGCTTGGTTGTACTCTTCCTTTCATTTATATACTCGACTATAGTATTGGTTCCATCATTGCGTTATGTTGATTAGTTAATGAAATTGATTTAGTCCTCTTCGACTGACTGATAGTTACGAATGTGAAATAGTATTTTGTATATCGTCGTAGTTTATTGTGTGTGTGCAGGTATCCAAGCGTGAAAGTGAGTGGATCGTGATCTGTCAAACCAGGAGCGAGAAGTAGCCACTCTTTCCAATGACAACAATATCTTAGGACCTCTGGTAAGTCATCTATCGAATCTCCATCCATTCGTTAACTAGGAATAAATATTATAGCATGTTTCATTTGTGGCTAGACCCACTCTAGGGCTAGTGGGATCACCTTTGTCCGCAGAGGGGATTTACCTCACCAACAAATTGGAGAATCCACTAGGGAACAATACGAGTTTGTCTTTCGTCCATTAGGTCTCCCTTCCATGATTATAGGGATCCTAACCTCTCCCTCTCCCTATATATAAACAAGCCTTCTCACTTTATGAAAGCTAGCTGAACATATAGCCAAGAAGCTGAACTTGGAGAAGAGATACTATAGCTGAGTAATCGCTATTGAGAAGGTAGAACCAAGGAGAATTCCATAGAGAGAGCCCCGTCCAAATTCCCGACGAGCTTTTGTAAGACGCGCTCCGCTGGAACCCTGTTGGAGGAGACTACAACGTCGAAGCTTGGTTGTACTCTTCCTTTCTTTCATTTATATACTCGACTATTGTATTGGTTCCATCATTGCGTTATGTTGATTAGTTAATGCAATTGATTTAGTCCTCTTCGACTGACTGATAGTTACGAATGTGAAATAGTATGTTGTATATCGTCGTGGTTTCTTGTGTGTGTGCAGGTATCCGAGTGTGAAAGCGAGCCAATCGTGATTTGTCAAACTAGGAGCGAGAAGTAGCCCCGACGAAAACAACAACGTAGGACCTCCGGTAAGTCATATATCAAATCTACGTCCATTTTTTAACTAGGAATTGATATTATAGCGTGTTTCGTTTGTGGCTAGACCCACTCTAGGGCTAGTGGGATTGCCTCTATCCGCAGAGGGGATTTACCTCACCAACAAATTGGCGACTCCGCTGGGGATCCGTGCGAGTTTGTATTTCGTCCATTAGGTCTTCTTCTTGGTTTTTTCCTGCTTAGCTTGCCTTTTTTGATTATTTTTGTTGAGTCTAAGACCCCTATTCAGCCCCAGAGGATCAGATCTGACCTCTGTTTTTCCAAAAATTTCCTTTTACTAGGGTTGGCTTGATTGGCATGGTTTTCAGTCTGACATTCGCGCCCATTGGCGCTTATTGCTAGTTCAGCACCCGCGCCATCCCCTGTTTGGCACTGATTACAGCCAAACAGTCGCGCCATTTCTTGTAGGTATTAGGGTTTGTTTTGTTTTGGAGTATTTTGGTCAGTACTTGTGTTTCTGGGTGATTTTTTGGCATGTCTTGAGTGCCTTGGGATTTTTTATGACTGTGAACAACCTCCTTCCTTCAGTTGTTTTTCCATTTCTTGGGATTGTTTATGACTGTGAACAACCTCCTTCCTTCAGTTGTTTGTCCATTTCTTGTCACCATCATGACCTTACGGTTTCCTCGTGCTTTGGTATGCTGAGCCTCTTGGAGAAGCTTCGGTCTTTTCTTTCATAGCCACCTTCGTTCCTTGTTTGATAGCATTCAACTCTTTTGATCCATTTGGGTGATTGCATTTGGTGAAACGAGTCTTGTCTCTTTCATTCATTTTTGCTTCTTGTCACTCCAAGCACAACTCACATTGCTTGTATGGGTTTTTTTCAACATCTTTCTTCGATTTGAGAGATTGCAACATTGGTTTGGGTTTTTGTTTTGTTTTCTTTTGAGTTTATTGAATGGTTTCGTTTCGACTCCCGCATTGACATTCTCGAACTAGTGTGAAAGTTTGTTTTTCATGTCATTTAGTGCATTGTTTTCTCTATTACATTGAATATATATATATATATATATATATATATATATATATATATATATATATATATATTTGTGCTTGCGTTCTCGTTTGCATTGTGAAATTGAAAATCTTTCGCATAACTAGCATTGGGAATTCTAAGAAAGATTTCTCATTTTCATTACCTTGCATTAGATATTGTAGTGGATGTTTTTGCATGTTCTTATTATTTGCTATCACTTGAAAACCTCTAAATTTCTCGTAGATAGATTTTCATCGAACGAAATGGTATTTTATGGCATGTAGCTTGCATTTAGGGATTTGCGAGATCCAATATTCGGTAGGAACTTGGAATTGAAACATAAATACAAGATCAACTTAAAATCTATTCAATTAACCTAAGGCATCATTGAAACTTAATGAAACATTTAGTGGTATAAGTTAGAGACGTGTTCCGACGTCTTTAAACCTAACAGCCGTCGCTCGCCATCTGGCTTCAAACATCACTAGTACGGACTTGCGCTCCCCATACCGTCAAGTATATAAAGGTAGAACCCTATAGGTTGCAATCCTTTTATACGTAGGAAGCCGAGTCTGCCGCCTTGTAACCGTGATACACCAAACACAACATTCGGGGAGACTACCTGCACGTACGTCAAGTCCTTGGTTAATTTCTCTTTTATTTATTTACCAAGTTGTATATGGCAGTTCACGGGAACCTGGTACACCCTTTTACCTAGACTACCTGAGCAGTCATTTTTGATCTTTAATGACTCCATAAATTTGAAAAGATCATCGAGCACTTGTCCTTTCGCGCTCGTTTCAAACTGAAAGAGACTAGAGTCATCTTTGACTGTTTCTTGATTCTTAAAACATGAAACAATTTTTTTTTGGTTTCAATGTGCTAAAATAAACTACCTACGATTACACACCCATTAAATTTTGATTACTTGGCCTATATTTTTTTGCCTTGGTTTTGATCCAAGAGTCTTGTTTTTTGGTCTTTTTCCCTTTTCTAGTGTGCTACAGTCATAGTGGCGGAACCATCGGTTTCGTTTAATGGCAGTCCTTTCTCAGAAAATTCATCTAAAACTTCTCAGACCTCTAGGTCTGCTGAGCTTCAACAAGCTATCATCCCGTCAGAGTACCCCTTTGGAGAACCAGTTGAATTCTATCGGCCTCTTTCAAACGATTGGTTTGGGTTTGGGGTTGGGGAACATTTTCCCCCTCTTACATCGAGATCACCATTTTTGGCTGCTATCATACCTCCTAGCCCCCGTAGTCTTTCACAAGGTCTCATGGTGGATTCAGACATGGACTCATCTAGTCCTAATGGCAGTGAGGGTATTCTGGTTTTTGATGAAGAATACCAAATTTTCCCCGAAGACATCCTTCAAGAGCCTGCTCAATATTTACCATCGGTGTCGCTTCCAACTGGATATAGGTCTTTGGGTCAGATTATAACCGGTATTACTTCCATGGCAGCATCAACACCGTTAAGGGGTCCGGTCCTTCCATCATTAGGGATGTCGCAAATGACACCTGTCTCGTCGACACCTTTAGTTATGTCTGTCCCCACTAGGCCTACTGTCTGCGTGCCTGCTTCGGCACCGGTTGTCATCGCTCAGTCGTCAGGAGTTTCGACTTTGATAGAGAATTCGATTGCCCTGGTGATCCCTGATGGCCTTTCTTTTGAGGAGTATCGGCTGGCAGTTTAGCAGCAGAGCTCCTAGACTAATCAATCCCCTCAGGATCCTTATCGGTCTTATTTTTCTCATTATGGTGCAGATGGTACCCTGATTTATTCACTTCCGTTTCAGTATGATGAGCAAGGAAACCCTATCTATTTGCCTGCTCCTGAGGCTTATCAATTCCTTTCCGGTTTTAGACCTACCTTTCCTGTGCAACCCTCTAACCAACAAGGAGAACCCTTTTAGGGACAACCTTCGGTTCAACAAAGTATGCTTATGACCCACAAGGACAACCCTTACAGGGACAACCTTCGGTCCAGAAAGGATTATTTTACGGCCCATAAGGGCAGCCTTATAATCCTCAAGGTCAACCTTTACAATCTCAGCCTGTGATCCGACTAGGGCAACCTCAAGCACCAGTTGGGCAACCGGTATATCAACCCAGACCTTCATACGGCACTAGAAAATTTGGCCCAATTTTCGATGGCCACTTCGTCGCTATTCCGACACACAGTCGTCGCAAGAGCAACAGTTCGAGGCAGGACAAAACGTGGTTAGCCATTACATCGCAATTCTGACGCTTTTCCAAAGTGTCGCAATACCGACACTTGTTCCGAGGTTTCCAAACAATCGTCGCTCTTTCGAAGTTTTCAAAACCGTCGCTCGTTCGACGTTTATAACTGTCGCAATTCCGATGACATGCGTTCCAATGTTTTGAATGTCGCTCTTCTGATGTTTCTAAACTGTCGCTCTTCCGACGTCTAACCACACTTTTAAAGCGTTGCAAAACCGACGCTTTGAAGGTGTCGCTCTACCGACGATTTGTAGGTGTCGCTCTACCAACAGATTGAATGTGTCGCTCTTCCGATGCTTTGAATGTGTCGCTCTACCGACGCTTTGTAGGTGTAGCTCTATAGATGCTTTGAAGGTGTTTCTCTTCCGACGCTTTGTAGGTGTAGCTCTATAGATGCTTTGAAGGTGTTTCTCTTCCGACGCTTTGATTAAAAAAAAAAATTAAACAACTACTGATTTATTGCCTACTTTTGTTTTACAGTGTGCCAAGCTGATTCCAGTTCTTGTAGGTAATGCAATCTTCCAATTTTGAGATTTGTATACTGCAATTGCATTCTGTGCTAAGTTGCTTTAACATAAATTTCACGGTCGATTACTTAGAGACAGTTAAATATGAGCAACGTTTTTTTTTTTTTTTAATGCTTCAGTATTTGCAAGAAATGAAGCTAAAGTCATAACAAATTGACTTGATAGTTGTGATGTCAGAAAGTTAGGCAGTTTCATACTGAAATTTCTAACGAAGAATACTGTTACTAAGGTTGACGACTGTTAGAGGCCCTTTGAGTACAATGAAACACTATCTGCAATCGGTATCATCTATATATCACATTTCGTTAGTGTTTAAAATGGAAATATAGAATATAACTGATGGCGGGGTAAACCCACAGTCCCGGTTTTCTCATTACTTCAATCTCAACCTATTCTTATGTCAGGGACTGGAAATTTAAACAAATAATTCTGAGAGCTTTAATATCTCAAATCTCAGAGATTTGAGATATTAATTTCAAGGTTTATTATGTGCATGTAATATCTCATGCAATACCATCAGATTCATTCTTCTTTTGGGGGAGCTCTACTCTCAACCTACTCTGATTCCTTTTAATTGACAAATTAAATACACCTGTGTATATTAATATCTCAATCTGAGATTGAGATATTAATTAAATATCCTCTTTTGGTTAAAATCCCGTATTTCATATAAACCCATCACCCTTGGCCGATACATACATACACTTGTTATGTTAATGGTTGGCTGGGATTGGAACACAGTCCTTATTACAATAGTGCTTGATCACAACAAACATATAACAAGGCGGACCACACTAGCCTTTAGTGATACCATTCATTTTATAACCGGGGGCTTTATATAATGTTCGGGCTACACATATATTAGTAAACTTGTGTCAATGCGACCAACATGCCATACCGTGGTTAAAACCGTAAACCGTATTTAGGACAACAAAAAGAAACATATATATATGCATGGGGCCTAGTGCCTACGACCCTTCCACATCCAACGGTGGATAATACGTCACACCGGCTTCGACGATCCAACGATCCAACTGGATATCGCGCGAGTTAATTGCATGATCATTAACTAGCGATGAGAGTGGTTTTCAAAAACTACTTAAGGCCACGTGTTAGCCCATGGCATTGATCACGTCCAAATAGGGAATACAGCTTACCGTATAAAGGCGGTGCGATATGCCAGAAACCCGTCTTTACTGTGCGACCCTCACGGTTCCGACTACTCTTGCTTAGGGTTCCACCTGAATTCAAAAATAAATCTTTCCCATAGAATACAGTTCAATATCTACTCTCCCTCGATTCTCGCTCGGCAACCAGGAATAACAATTACCTGCATCCTTCATGAACCCTCATTGATTCCCGTTGGTCTATTCACACGAGGTTAGAGCATATTCTAGATTCGATTGTCAACAAGTTGCGGGGTGTGGCTTCCATAAAAAATCCAACATCGATTAATACAGGACTTCGACCTGTACTATCTATGCACGCCCTCACAGAACTTACACACACAATTCATATATTAGTTTAACACAGGTTTATCACGTAGTTAAGCACCGAGAATCATAAACAAATCAACACCTCATCAGATACCGAGTACCATTCAAGCCCTCCAGTTACACAGGACATCATTCAACTCAACTACAGAGATTATTCACACAGATATTCAAGGCATTCCACACAATATTTAAATCAATCAATACAAAAATACTCAAGGTATTCTCCCATAGAGTTAAACAACAAATGCACAGTTATACTGAGACAAATTCCTCATTTATACAGTGACCAAACTTACAAGCTTTTAGCTGGCTAGATCTTCAATCGATTGGCCCTTCTCTTCTACCCTGTCTCCTCTACAGTTCTATGCAGCCTATGCAGTTCTCTATGCAAGTCTCCCGACTCTGTCACAAAGGTTTATTTTTATATCAATTACAATGAATCGATTTGAATTTCTAGATGACTCACAAAATCTTCAAATTCATACAATTCCAAATTAGACTAACGCTCTGACAGACAGAGACAGACTGCCTCTTCCTATGCCCACTAATCATTCGGGAAGTTACATTTTCCTCTACAAATTAACTAAATTAGCTCAACTCTGGATAATTTCATAGGGAAATAAAACATGAGACCCCCCTTTACATTTATTTATGTACAAAATTTGTCTTGGGTATAATTCCCCTGCATCAATAACATTGTCATCCCTATTGTTTAAATTTCATAATTTATAATCTCCTGAAGCAAGCAACTGGATGCAAACCACATGTACAACATATCAACCATGCAATGCACAACCATGGTGGTATTTTTGATCAGCTGTAAACTTGATGACATCTTTTCTGAGATTCCCAAGGTCATATTCACTGGCTAGTTGGAAGAGTGCTTTGTAATTTGTTTAATAATGGTTATGTTAGCTGGACTCTTTAATGCACTAGATGATGAAAAGGTTTATAAATACTCTACTTTCATAGTTTTGGATATCCTCATATGCTATTTCAGACTCCATATTCACTCTCTATTGAGCCCTAACTATCCAACATCAACTACACTGTATTTCTTTGTCGCAATCTGCAAAAACTAAATGGCTGATGTATGTGGATTCAACAAATTTCATTCTTAAGATTCTAGATCATGTCCACAGTGTTTTTGGACTGGAATGGTTGCCAAACAATTTAAAAAAATAAATAAACACGGGGTATCATCTGTATATCACATTTCATTAGTGTTTAAAATGGATCTCGATAGAAAGTTAAATGTCTTCCAATTGTTGATTTCACTAGCAAATCCACATCCATTTCTGTTCAATCAACTTGAGAATTTGCACATGAAATTCAGTAATGAAAAAGGCAGAAAATGGCAGGTCAGAGAAAGAGAGAGCTTGCCACAGAAGATGGAAAAAATAATCTATTAATTTACAAGAATGGACTCCAGCAAAATGAAAAACCAAACTCAGAAAACTGCCAAGTATCCATTCGGTTTATACAAAATTATGATAACTAATGCATGTGATTGAGATGCAAATTAACACCTTTAAAAAGAGCTACACGTTGCTAAATTTTCATACCATCCATTGGTCGTTCCCATATCAGCTACAATTCCAGCCCTAGTAGTGGTGATTTATAAAAATGGTTCCCTTTGAACGCTTCTAGCCATAGTATAAACTCAAAACATATCGTGTAGGATTGAAGCTAGCAAGTACCACTAAACATACAATGCAAAAACATATATTGTTCATGTTCGATCGAAAAAATAACACATAACAAACATTGTATAGTTAGCAGAACAGAAAACTTGAAAGTTCAAAACCAAATTTGAAAAGACTGAAAGAAATATACATTTGCAGGCTCTCTGAATCACTTACAGAATGGAAAGAGAATAATAATAAAGCTAATAGGGTAGAGGAAAAATGTTGTCTTATCCAAGAAGGGTAACACTTTAGCACATGCACAGAAATATCTGAAGTATTAAAGATAAACGTATAGAAACAACTTAAAAAATGGAACCTTAATTCAGTTCAGATCTAATAAATTTTATCAAAAGAAACTTACCATCATAGCCTAGAAAGTTCAGGTAATGGTAGTAAGAGAAGGCTACCATAAAGAGAAAATTTGACAGTAAAACAGGAACGAATCCTTGTGCAACCAACATCAATTTTAAGGCAGTTGCGGCACATCTTGCATCAGAAAAATCAACAAAACATAACACTAGAGGTTCTCCACCAGGATGAAAAGCTCACAAGATCGCCAAAATTTCATTAGACCTCGTTAAAATAATTTGAGTTTCTATCTATCAATAAATAAACAAAATATACTCTGCTTCAATAGCAAACAAGCATTTATAAAAACTTGACACATAAATTAAGATCCAAGCTATCATTTTAAGCTTAATTTATCAATGAATACTCAAAATTTAGATTGTGCTTACACGTCTAGGCTCTTTTTGTACCAGTCAAACTTCTTTGAAACCAATGAATGGACGGAAAATTTCTGTTGTTAGGTTAAGAAAAAACACTCTAAAGGACAAGCATACATGCATGACCAGATAAAAATCAAGACACTCTACACAACTGAAAGCCTACCTAAAAGAAATCAATCTTCATACCGAAGTAGCATATATTCAGTTTCAAAATGACCTAATGTCATCATGTACTCAACAAGTCAATTGTTGCAGTGTCATACAACCTCAAGCCTCAAACATCTTTACAAGTGAGCATTTCAGGTCCGATTTAGAACAAACTTGTTAGAGATTTCACTGAAATCAAGTTACATTCTAATGCTCGTTTAATATAGAGATTAAGATTCTGAATCTATGATGTTACTATTGTTGCCAATATTTTTATTGTACTTGTGCCATACCCACCTCTACTAATAGTAACAGCAATGTTGAATCCTGATCAGTCTCCATCCATGGGATTTTAATGGTCCTTAGATGTGAGATTCACATGCCAAATTGAATCATTTCATAGAATGACTCCACTGCATATTACTGCATTTCAGCTATGGCTGAGTATCAATTTTACCAATTTGGCCAGCACTTGAATATAATCCTTATTACATCAAATTTCAAAATTTGAGTCTAACCCTAAGTGCATAAAATTCTAAAAAACCCACTTACGTAACACAGTCTAGGAGGGGTTAACATGCCTATGAAGTATTTAAACATTGTTGAGGGCTAAGAATATTTGGACTTTGCCAACTAACCAAACTCAATTTTGACCACTTCTAGTAACTTTAGCCTGTAGATGCTCTCATAAAAAGAAAGTAGGTGGTCCAATAAAATGAAGGTGACTGATTGCGTGTTTCATTCCCTTTTTTTTGTCAGCTGAAAGCTTTCCAAGAAGAATAAATCTACTGAAGCATGAAACTGATTTTGTTGCTGCCCCAACTACCACTGATATACATCACAATGTGTCATAGTTTACTGTAAGCGTCTATTGAGAGTGGGCAGCACTAAATCCAAGTAATTCCCCTCATCCCTTAAAAGACACCTCTAAATATAACTAGAAATTTCAAATAGTTAGTAAAGGAAAAGTACAAAGATATAACAGATCTGTGTTGAGCCAAAAACCTGTGCATTCACAAAAAAACTGGGATGGATAAAACTTAAAAACAATTATGGACTTTGAAAAAAAATCGTCTTATGCATACAAAATGAAAGAAGCATTGGCATACTACTATGTTTACAAATTTAAAGACAGGCAGAGTGAGTCTCCGGGCAACATAGTTACATATGGAGACCTTAGATCCTTGTACCCACAATATCTAGTGACTTATAAAATGATTTCCAAAACAATGCCTTTGCTATGCACGTAAGAACACCACCTATATAATGAGGGAGATGTAATATTTTCTGAGAAGCAGATTTATACAGAGTGGTCCAAGATTGTGTATTTATGGAAGATACAACTGATTTTGGCATGAAACATGTATCCAAGAGGTCAATGTGCCTTATTTCAGAGCCCATTGATGATTTACTATGAAACCTAAACTTTCAAAAAAAACACATTGAAATCACAGGATCTCCATCACGAATATCATAATATTAACTGTCTTTTGAGCATTGGCAGTAGGTACCATAAGAAGCCCACATGGCCTGTACCACCAATTTTGGGCACTGGCAGTAGATACCATATTAATATTCTTCTTTTGTATCTTCTTGATCTTCATCCAACTGATCGACATCTATATCAACATCTGATTCAGAAACGGTGTTGAAATGATCGACCATGTCATCATCATCATCAATTATGTCATTTTCAATAATATCCTCATCGACATCATCATCAATAATTGTTGCCTCATCTCCTATGCCTGGTTCATCTTCTAAGATATCTTCTTCGTATGTCAATGCATCTTCCTGCTCATCTCCCACTGCATCATCTTCTTCTAGATCAATATCATCTTCTTCCTCTACAGTATACTCTACTGGCCTTCCTCATGGATCATATCTAATAGCAAATGACCATTCGTTCTCACCTGGAACCTATGAGTAAAAGACTTGTTTTCATTGGCTTGGAAAAACATAACGATCTTTTCCTGCTTCAAACTGCGATGTTTTAACCATTGGAAATCCATTGTCATGTTGAATAAGTGTTCTATCATCATCACATACATTCATTCGTAGCCTATACCATTTGACGTCGAACAAAACTATTTTGAAGGAATTAAAGTCACACTCAACTATATCATCTAAGAACCCATAATATCTATTTTCAGATTCTTGAGGATTTCTGTCACTCCTGGAGGAAACATTAGTGACCCGGAATACTGCAGTTATCCCACTATCATAAGTTTTCCTGTTATCATCCAATTGTTTAACGCGAAATTTATGACCATTGCACCACATAGCCTTGTGGTGTTTCAACTGCAATATGCCAAACATGAAAAAGATGCATTCTCAATTAATAATTAATCATATAATTTACACAACATGAAAATTAACTGAAAAATCAAACTTGTTGTCACATTATAAATATAGTATAAAATAAGTAATGAATAAAATAAGTGAATTAATTGCTTACCTTTCTATCTTTCAAACCATATGCTAAATCGATTTCCCTGTCTGTAACGTTTCCATCTCCACTACGATACGCTTCTCTAATCAATTCAGACAGTAGTTGCCATGATAACCTACCGTCGTTACGTGCTTTACATGTTTCAATCCATTCACTCATCCACTCAATATTGTTTGCAATGTATAAAAGTAGCGCCTCATAATCTTGAGCACCTGAATAAAAAAACAATAATTCACCAATATTAATAAATATTACTTATAACCATGGTAAATTATATTAATTAATAAAATATGAAAGAATAAGACCCAAATGAATATAATGATCATATACATGATGTAAAAAAATGAAACATTATATGTATTATACATAATAAATCTTTTACCTCTCACTTTCTTCATTCTACCTTTTCCCAATAGGTGCTCCACTTCAAATTTTTTGATGGAGTTCACATCCCAAATGCAATCCACCGCCTTCATGGCTGGCGTAGATAATATAGGAAGATAATGACTAATATACACCATGGATTGATATACCACATA
This sequence comes from Pinus albicaulis, assembly GCA_034641835.2. Taxonomy (NCBI): domain Eukaryota; kingdom Viridiplantae; phylum Streptophyta; class Pinopsida; order Pinales; family Pinaceae; genus Pinus; species Pinus albicaulis. Next base: position 912,100,896 of record CM076580.1, on the reverse strand, counting down.
TCCCTCCACCATAGAACCCTCAGGTCGTGCTCTTTGTCTAACCAAAACCTTCAAGGATTTCAGGTGCCTGTCGACCATCCACATTGACCTTGTGTGTACTGGTCCACACATTTCAATCTCCTCAACTTGGTGTATCAAGTAGTGTTCTTGTGCATTGAAAAATGTTGGAGGTAGATACTTTTGCATTTCACACATTAGCCAAGGAATTTCTCTCTTCCAATACTTTATTTCATCTTGATGGATTTCTTTCAATGACAACCATATGCAAATCATTACGCAAGGTTATTTCAATGAAACATACTATATATATTTCATTACAAGTAAATTAATACATCATTTCATTAAGTACGAAAATAAATTGTATCAAGTAGATTTTGTGTATAAATCAAAACTACTTACCTCATGTATTTACTAAGACCATATATAACTTGTTTGACATTGTTGTCGAAGTCATTTGGGAGAGATACAGGTAGAACATACTATAACAATAAAAAATGAATCATTATTGCTTTCCAAATTAAACAGAAAAAAGGAAAATTTAAAATATGTATTCAAGAAATAACATACAAAAACGTATACCAAAAAAATTACCTTAACAAAGGTATGTCAATCATGTGTTTTCACCCCACTGAAGTCACCTTTCTTCGTTAAGATATTATTTATGTTTGAAGAAAAACCTGTTGGAAATTTAATTCTTCTAACGACCTCTTTTACATCATTGCTTTTTTGTTCTGTTAATAACCATGGAATATTATTATAATTTCAACCTCCATTGTTATTTGATCTGTCGATCACACTTTTCATTGCATGATTCGATTTCTCAATTTCAACACAAATTTTGTCAATTTTATCTCTATCATGTGCACCATCTATGGTTCGCCATAACGTTTCTGTCACATTCTTCCCGACATGCATTGTATCAAACAAATGAGCTATTTTTAGGTCCTCATAGTAGGGCAACCTCGCGAATTGAGAAGGATAACATTTCATTCTAGGTGGAAGTACAATATTAGTACCTTCACCGCGACGATGACCTTGATATCAAAGAATAAAATAAATCAGAACAATATTAATTATAAAATGCAATAAAATAAATTCATTAGTTAAAACAAAAATTCCAAACATTACATAAACAAATAATATATATATATACACAAATTACGTACCAGCTGCTTGACGATTATTAATTTTGTTATATTCCAACATCCACAACTGAGGTGTCATTCTTCGTGGTTTTAATCCAGTTTCTTCTTTATCATTGAAAATATGTTTTTCAGTAGTACGATACTTATGGTTCCTAGAGAGGAAGTGCCTAAACTCATCAAACACCATCTTTCTTAAGTTTGGCGAATGACGATACTTCATCTTAGGGCCACAAACTGGACATGCAAATCTACCCTTTGTTTGAAGACCTACAATAGATGGATCAATAACAATTAATATACTATGAGATCATTTTTAAAACATGCAATATGGTATATCTAATTTAGATAATTATGTATTATATTAAAGTGCAACGAAATATTACATACCACAAACATGTGTTAGTCCTTGGGCATCATCAATTGTCCATACAAGCATTCCATGACATTGAAATCTCTTCTGCTTGATTGGTTTAGTGATGTCATACATAGTGATGCCATGCCATAACTGTATTAGCTCATTGATAAGAGGCTCAATATATACATTCATATCTTTGACCTGGTACTTACCTAATTGTTCAAAATTAAGGTACATAATAATTACTACCATGATATATGTATATATAAGTAAGTAAATAAATAAAATATATATTTATGCAAAAAACGAGAGAAATGAAAATGCTACATTCAAAAAAATAATGTATCAAATACCTGGAATAATCATAGTCAACATTATATGCTCCCTCTTTATTGGCATCCAAGGAGGAATGTTATTGTTGATAACGAAAATAGGCCACACTAAGTAAGTAGATATAAGCTCTCTAAATGGATTAACACCATCAGCTGCCAATGAAAGCCCAACATTACGAGGTTCATTTTTAAAATCTACATATTTTTCCTCGATTTCTCTAAATGCAGAACCATCTGCAGGCATTCAAAGAACACCATCTCCACTTCTATTCTTTGAATGGTAATCCATAAACTGTGCTATGCTGTTACACCTGAACATTCGCTGCAAACGTGGAATTATGGGAATATGAAGAAGAACCTTTTGAGGCACCTTTTTGGTTAGTTGATCTGTTCGATATCTACCGGTACCACATTTCGGACATTCTGTTTTCAACGCATGTTCTCCATAATATATAATATGATCTTTAGGACATGCATCTATAGTGTTATATTCCATTCCAAAGTGTTTCATAATAGCACGTAGATCTCGATATGTTCGAGGTAAAGTATTTGGCGACGGTAACAAATATTCACCCAACAATCTACAACAGAAACAAAAAGTAGTGTCTTGTAAAGATTATTAATCATATATATATATATATATATATATATATATATATCATAGTTATTAAAACTAGAACCGGTGACCGGACCGGTGGAGCTAATGAACTGGGTTTCGAACCGGAACCGGTCTAACCGGTAGCGGTCAGATCTCAATGAACCGGTTTTACAAAAAGGAAAAAAAAAAAAAAAAACTATTTTTAAGATTTGCAACCATGATTCCAAGCCAATAGAGACAAAATATGAAAAGTTTGCTCATTTATATACCATGCAAAGGTGAATATATCAAAATGGCACCAAGTGCAATACATATCATCGAAAAATACATAAGCAAACTTGTTGAAGTAATGTATCAGGTTTCTCTTATATTATTCACTGTGTTTTATTGCTGAGTTAATATTATAATATACAATCTGTCCCTGCTTAGATCTGTTGTCAATTCATTGTATCAGCCTTAAAGACAATTCTGGGTTCAGTATATATATATATATATATATATATATATATATATATATATATATATATATATCAGAGCAGCATTTTGAAGATCTTGTATTCTTCATTATCTATGTTTGCTTGCCAATAAATTTCTAGAAAAACATCTACAACACTTAGAGGTATTGAATTGGTTTACGAAACCCACTATTAGTGCTATTTGTAACAAGTTGAGAGAGCATTACAACTTCAACAGTCTGCTCACAATGTGTTTGACAAAATTTATCACTGAAAAGATTCATTAAAACCCAGAAAACTCAGTAGCCAGTTTAGTGCATTTCCAAGCGGGAATTTTCTAGTGGTCAATTTATTATTGCTAGTCACATTTTCATTAGGTTGTATGTTGTTGTCCCTTGAGTGGCATCAGACCATTTGCATCAGTCTTGATGCCATGATCAAATTTCTTGTATGCTGTGTGAAAGGTTTTGTATTTATGCTGCTGCTGTGTGTGAGCAGAGAGAGAGGGTCTGACAGTTCCTAGCTGAGTATGAAATAAGTTTTCTGCTGATTGTTTTGAGAAAAAAAATTGTCATCAAGTACACTTGATGAGTTGCATGTTGCCAGGGTTTTTATGCTATCCAACCTTGCATTTATCAGTCATCATGTGTATTGTTGCTGCTATAAGTTTTTGAGCATGAGTTATTAGAAAATTTTGTTGCTAGTATAATAGAGGAATTTGTAGCTCATGGAGGAGACACTGAGGAATTTGCAGCTCGTGGAGGAGCACCTAACCAGCTGGTTAAGTACGAAACCAGCCAGTTTATGCATAAACCGGTCGGCTCCCTACTTAACTGGCCAGTTAAGTCCGGTTAATCGGCCAAAATAGGTGAGAAGAGGCTATTGACTGGGTTGCAAGGCCGATTCCAACCGACAGCCCTCCTGACCAGTCGGTTTGACCGGTTACCGGTTCAAACTGGCCGGTTTTGATAACTATAATATATATATGTATATATATGTATATGTATATATAAGTTATTATTTTACACATTTATTACAACTAAAAAAGGGAAAATAATCAACATCTACATATATGTGATCATATATACATATTGCATACCTTAGGAGTTGTGTCATACATATGTTTGAAAAATTATTCATAACCTTTATGTTCACCAGCAACAATGTAGAAGAGAGAGGAGTTGCATTTGAGTGTTCAAAAAGTCGTTCACTTGACCTTTTAATCAGAGGTACATCATAAATACCGTCACTGTTATCTCCACCATCATCATCTGACTCACCATACAAGTCTTGGAGCATTTGATTTGTCCCATCATTAATGTGAACTATCTCATAATTGTCATCATGATCTACCTCCATGGGATCATTAAAATTACCTTCATCATTCGCTTCATGTTCTTCGCCTTGTACAACATCATTTCCAATACTAATATTTGATGCAATATTCTCTTGTACTGGTGCAACATCATCTAATCTACTACTATTTAGCTGTGGAAGCTGGTTGATCATTTGCAAAAATTTGGGGGGCAACTGTGCCTTTATGAAAATTACAAACATTAATAATTAAACATTAGTGCGCATATAAAAAATATTAAAATAATATAAAATTTTACGATATAATCAAAATGAAGATAGATAATTAATTACCATGGGACGATAGTCATTCGATCCACCATCAATGTGCCCATATTTCCTACAATGCATTGTTGCTGTTGCTATTAAAACTCTAACATTATTTCTCATACAACATTTTTTGCAAGGGCAATAAAATCTACCATCACCCCTTTCACCCTTTTGAATTTTTTTCCACCTTTAATGTTTTCTTCCATTGATGCAAATTATCCTATAAAGAAAATAATAAATCTCTCTCAATGGTGTAGAAAACCCAAGACTTGTTGAAATCAATGGGAGCTCAATATATAAGCAAAAAGAAAATAAAAGTGGGCTTTTTACAAATTGTGAGCTTTTACAAAATGTGGGCTTTTTACAAAATTGTGGGCTTTTTACAAAATTGTGGGCTTTTTACAAATTGTTTATATTTTTAATAAAATGTGGGCTTTTTACAAAATTGTGGGATTTTTTTATTCTTAATGCATTTTCTGTAGAATACTAAACATATTTGTCCAAAATTTGAGATGCAAATTGTAGTCTCTACTATGTTTGGAAAATTGGAGATTTATAAAAGATAAACTGCGAACAGAATTGTACCACTATGTTAAGAAGCTTTCAGAAGCATTCCTTCTGCTTCAAAAACGTGGAACTACCTTAAGAATGCTTATGGTTGATATAAATATTAGAGCATGGCAGTTAAATGTAGTAGTTATACTAAAATACTGAATAACAGCTTGAGAGTGCTCTTCAGATACTGTACGAATGCACCAAATTAAAGCTGTACCATTACTAAAGATAAATGGCCAAAAATAGTCAATTTTGATATCATGAAGTTATGTTTTTCTCGGTAGCAAAATGGGGATAGGATGGAAAATATGAGAGAACTAAGTTCCAAGGACTAAAAAAACAAGGCCAACATAGTTCTGCCTTGAATCAGAGACAAAACAAAGCTGCCCAAAAAAGTGTTTGAGAGCACCCATTGAAGCTCCTATATATAACAGAGTCAACATTTTCCTATTGAACAAGTTTGTATAGTCAAAGCCACAGCAAGATCAGATAGCCACGATCCTAAATGAGAACCAGAGCCAAAGCTAAGACAGATCCACGTTTAGCAGAACAAGACAACCATAGCAAAGGATTTGACCACAGAACCAGATCATGAGAGATAACAAGATTCTTGCTTCCACTGTGGAAATGTAGAAACCATACAAGGGCTTTGCTTCCAGCGGATTTCATTGTGACAGTAATTGCTATGGTGTTGTAAGCGCTCATTGATAGAATCTTAAAGCCATTTTGGAATTCTTTTAACCTGGAGAGGGTTTTCTCTGGTTATAAATCCTCATGTTCAAATTCCATTGTGGATTGGTTGTGTTTGATATTATGTTTTTATCGTTCGCAGTTGAATTTTCGCACATAAAATTATCAGTCTAAAGCGGAGCAATTTTGCAATGTTTCTTTTGCTTCCTATTGTGAAGTATTTCACTCAGAACTCTACTCGTTGTAACAGAGGTCTTGGGCATAGAACAAGGGACTTGGGTTTTTTGGAATCAAAATTCAGGTTAAGATGCTCATATGAAGAATGGCACAGTGAGCCTTAGCATGGAGTTGGGAGTACCAATTTGAAGTGCAGGTAGGGCATTGTACAATAGACCAGTTAGATTTCTGGACCCTAATACAAAAGTTTCTTCTTCTTTCAAAACGTGTTTCTCGTTTTCTGTAACCAATGTGGGTCCTGTTCTTGTTTCAATTGGGGATGGATTAGCATTTGTTATTGCTCCAGATGATCACACTCTGGGTAGCCTTGGAGGCTATTTGGGGGTGATGAGTCCAATATGTCTCAATGAACTGTTGCCCAAGTCGGGGAATACTATTGCAGTGGAATTTGATACTATTTTGGATGTTGAATTCCATGATCCTAATGGAAACCAGTACCTTCAGCTCCAGTAACTGTTCACAAAAGAGGGTGCCATAGTCATTCATGCGTGCAGAGAGGGTGAATTGTAGGCATTGCAACAAGAGGTGTTGTTGTTGTTGCATTGGCCACTAGATTGTTTGTCTGGTTCTGTTACAAGCGCAAAGTATTGAAAAGGGCAGAAAATTTTAGTTCAAATATTGTGAAATTGCCTCAGAAATTCACCTACAAAGAGCTCAGCAATGCTACGAAAGACTTTTTTTGAATGTGATTGATAATCGATAATTGCAAGCAAGGGTAATCCCCTTGTGAAACCCAAATTTTTGAGCATTTTCTAAAACTTGATGACGGAGTCATTGTAATGAACAAGCACCTAGGTCCATATTACGTCCAAATCTACCAAGCACCAAGATATATAAAAAAAATCCACAATATCTGCGAACTAAGAAGAAGAGGTAGAAAATGTATCCTGCTTACCTGTTCGAATAGTGGTTGGGGTTTACCACGGAAAAAATTTGACAGAGTCCATGTAGCATTTATTATCATTGAAATTCTGGCAGTATCATTCAACTGTGCAAGCACCTGCCTCAGAGCTCCATGACTGAGGGAAAGATCCCTAAATGTTGCAGAGTCTCCAACAATATTTCCCAAAGCCCAAACAACCTTACACGAACACCAATTGAACTCAAAGTTGGGTACTAGTTTTTTAAATCAAATTCCAAAATTACAGACATATAAATATAGTTGGGAAGAATAATTTTATGCCTCTAAAATAAAAATGCTACATGTTCTCGAACATTATCATTCCCTGAGGTAAGAAGTTCCACAAATATAGGCAGTGCCCCGTAACCAATCACAACCTTTGTATTCTCAGAGGTTCCAAAAAAACCCAAATAGGGTCAACCCTACTATAAGAGGAAGGGCCTGCAGTAAGAACTTACCATTTTGCAAGAGCTGAGGGCGAATGCACGCGTGATATTAGACGTTAATGTAGTTTTTAAAAAAATCATTTTTATGTAGCGCGCATTTGATTTTTTCATTTCAAATCATTTTTATTTACATTCGATTTTTTCATTTCTAATACAAGTGACAAATAAATTTCTACAAGAGGTTGAAATTTTTTACTAGAATAGCCATGAAAGACTATTTAAAATGGCTTAAAATGCAAGTGGAACTTCAAAATAAATGTAATTGAAGGTTCTCCCCACTAAATTTTTTCAAAAGTGCTTACATTATTTAAGTTATCTAGGATATTTTTTTGTATTACACAATCTAAATTAAATAATGAAATAGTTGGGTAGTCTTATTGTTTCAAATTAGGACACAATTTTCAAATGGTGATGAAGTTTCATGTGATGATTAACTGACAATATTCTCCTTTCCTATCCTTGAAAAACTATACAAGGTTCCCTGCTGCCACATGAAACCCTAAATCATGTAGCAGCATAGGACCAGTCCTCCATTTTGCCTGTCATAAGGCATTTTGCACATATTTGACGACTAGAATTTGTGGATTCCCGTTTTCCGTGATGTGCTAGGAAGGACAGAAGACTTAATTTTGACGTTTGAAATTTTTTCAAAAACGTTCTTATGCCCTTTAATTTTCACTTACCAATAATTTTGCAACACTAGTCCTCTTCGCAATTGCAAGGCTGTACTAAAAAATTAGGGAAAGTTAATTTTTTGGCTCACTCAAAATAAAAAATTTAATAAAGGAATTACCACTTATCATTATTGATATTTTAAAATTAGAATAAATTTATTTTTCCCCTTCCTATTACAGAAATTTCACAAATCCTTTCTTTTACATAAAACACCAAAGAAAGAATAAAGCCCGTTGCCCTGCAAACTTCCAAGGTTGTGATTAGTGAAGTAGTGAAAAAGTACGTCTATAGCACTAAAAAATTAGAATTCCAATCTGCCCCAACATGAAGTAGTGTTAATATAGCTGGTGGCTTGGCTTGATGGTCAAACAGTGAATTACACAAGCACAAAATAAAAGCATTAGGCGTCTAGTTCCTTACACTCGCACTCTCAAGGCATTCAGACTTAGGCCGAGCTCAAGATTGGCTCCGAGGAAACTAGATTGGCTCATTAACCTACCATATTTTAATTTCATAAGGTATGTTCGATGTTTGAACTGCTAGGTTAATTTATTATTGTGAAATCATAGTTCTAATTTATCTCTTATTCTGTGAGAAATGTAATCTATTAATTGTAAGCAGATTCATTAAAAAAATTCAAACTGATTTTAGCATGAATGATGAAAATTTATATATTAATTAGTTTTTAAGAGTATTTGTATTATGTAGGAGCACTGGAAAGAAAATCAAGACTTCATTTTCTGTTTTCCTTATTTTATTGGGGTGAACTGGAGAAAATTGAATATGAATAGTGAGTTAATTGTAAGATCAATGGGCCAAGGCCATACATCAACATTGACCACAGTGGAGAAGTATAGGTGACTACTTATTGTACTTCTTCTTTATAAATAACAATTGGTAGATAATTGTATTATTTGAAATCTATAACAAATCTAGGCAACAAAATTACAACAAATAGAAAATTATGCAAAAAATTCACTAGGGCACTAATGTGTGGATACCCTATCATTTCTTAGATCCTCATAACTTACCAACACCTACTATATTGGTATACACATAATATGGAATTTACCTGAAGTATTTCATATGTATCTAGAAGGAAATAAGTTGTATGACAATTGTTATGGCAGATATAAGATGTGTATTATAGTTTATATTTCAATTTTTCTTAAGTAGCATGCATGTGCGGTTCATATAGTGACTACAATTACCAACTATATTTAGAGTGACTGTTACACCATTTTTTGGTCATCTAACCTACTATCATTGGATGGACCCAAGTACACCACGTAAAACCAATTTTACCCTAAGTAAAATTGCTTTCACTAAGTAAAATAACTTAATAAAACACATTTATTAGGTTGTTTATGGTCTAAACAGGAAACCCCAAAAGGAAATATTAAACAAACCTATATTTGTTTGATTTTCGTGGTCATGTTTAACCCAAAACAAAGAAATTAATTAGATAAATCTTTATTTGTCTTATTATTTTCTAGGAATAATTATTTAAATCTTATTTAAATAATATTCCTTATTAAATATGACTAAATCACCCATAAATAATTAAATAAATCATTATTTATTTGATTATCCTTCAACCACTTCCTTAAAATGATAAATAAATCATTTATTTATTTATTATTCACAAATAAATGGATTTGACCCAAGTCAAATACTTTTTCCCTTCAACAAATATAATAAAATATTCCATAAAAGGTGGATCTAGATTTGGTTAATGTTATTTTAATCATGCACCAAGATCTAGAATGACCCAATATTTTGTTATAAATAGGAGGATTTTTCCTACCATTCTTCACCTTTTGTTTCCTATTAGATCACTCTGGATCTAAACTCTTGGTCTGACTTTGAGCCATTATCATTGTCATATTTTCCATTATTTGCTGTGTGAGCTCCCTTTGAGTTCTATCTTTGTCTGGGTTTTCTACACCAACGAGAGAGAGAAATGCTAGATCTGAAGTGTTGAGGACTTCCAAGAACCCATCCCATTGAGGAGAATTGGAAACACCTTCTTGTTTTCCTCCCAGGTGCCCTTAATACAAAAATTCTTTCAAAAAATATTGTTCTTGTCTTGTCTATTGGATGTATGGAGAAAAACCTTATTTTTACTGCTTAATGTCTCTTTATGCATAGATCTGGATTTTTGCAACATTTGTCTTGATCAACTAACTGCAGATCTGAAGATATTGGCAGCCATATTTGATGTTAGGGCTATAAGTTATGCATAGCTAAAGTGGTATTTTTTCGTACACTTCGAAAAAAAGATTGTACTAACAAATGGCGACTCCACACGGGTTTCAAGTCGGTATTGTCGTTTTTCATATTCCTGCATATCTGACTATTTCAGACCCTAGCGTTTCTTTTTCATTTTTGTTTTTCTATTTTATTTTCATTTTCTCACATAAAACCCTAAAACATTAAAATTTCTAACTTCTCGTGTTTTGGACCCTATTGCGCGGTGACGGACATCGGCGCATATTTGGATAGCAAATTTTTCGGAAATATGCCGATGGGACACACAGACTTGGTCGCCGCAGCCCAAAGCTTCTGGCTGGCCTCCGGTCACGCACTCAGCCCATTATCTACGACCTGCACAGAAAACAGGTCAGAACCTACGACCTGCTAGTTTTTCTGCTCTTTTTCTGCAATTTTTCTGGGTTTTTCTGAAGCTTATGTAAGGGTTCTCCAGCCTCTGTCTCAGTCCGTTTAGACCTGTTTCTGATCTTTTTTACTCATCTAAGTGGGAACCTAGCCCCCTAGGGCTTTAGTACCCTCCACTTTTTGTGGAAGAGTTTTAATTGTTTCAGGTGTCTGTTTTTTCAGAGTTTCAGCCACCCCTTTTTCAGATATGATACCTCCTTTTCAGATTCCTTTTAATCAGCTCTTCTCCCTTTCAAATCACCTCCTGAATTTTTGTTTGGATCTACCTTTAGGGCCTCCTCCTTGTCCCTTCTGCTTTTTGCTGATTTCCTCCTTTTTTCCAGCCACCTTGCCTCTACCTCTTAGTTGTGTTCTGCACCTCTTTTTAGCAGGTTTCTCCTTTAGATCCCTGTCCCTTTCGACCCTAGATCTATTGGCCTCTTTGTAGTGTGTTTTGACTAGATTTTTTCCCTCTGTTAGACTAGTTTTGAGAGACCCGCCTTTTTGGGTTAGCTGTTAATTTTCTGTTATTTCAGCATTATATACTGTTCTTTGTAGATTTATTTTCAAATACGTAGCACACCTTTTATTTTTCTCTCAAAACGTCAGGGTTTAAAAATTAAAATTAACGCACGCCACACACTCACCCTAAGTGAAGAAGAGCCTGGTTCACACCGCCAGGCAAAGACTTTAAAACATTGTAAAATCAATTGACACTGCACCTTTTCTGCCCTTGTTTCGACATTGTAATCACTTGATTCTGCACCTCCCTTCCCTTGTTGGTTGTTCTTCTTCCCCTTGTGCCATGTTTGTGTTGTCATCATTGCGCCCCCAAGGTGCACCTCCCGGAGACTTCTTGGCCTTCACCCTCAGTTTCCGGTCGGTCGACCTACTCCGTCCCGCCATCGTCGAGTTAGTCCTCCCTCGAGTCTGCACTCCGACTCCTCTTCTGATTCATTGGGTTCTCCTTTTACTTTTGGTTCTCCCCCTATCACCTTCACTATGTCTGGTCTAGGGCCTAACGCTAGCGGGAATCCTGGCCCTAATGTCGGGACTACTACTAGCGGAACCGCCACAGGAACTACCTCGGCTGCACCCTTGCTCCCTTACATGGCAAGCCTCAGCCTCCCAGATCTCAATCAGTTGATCAATGACCCTATCCGCCATGATGTTGGTTGGTCTGCTATGCCAACCAAGCTCCCCTCCGACATCCCTAAGTTCGAAGGCCTTGCTGGAGAAGATCCAACCAACCACGTCTGATCTTTCCACATGTGGTGTTCCTCCAATTCCATTACCGATGATTCCATCCGTCTTCGGTTGTTCCAACGCACGCTTACGGGCGAAGCTTCTAAATGGTATGTTGACTAGGCCACCTCTTCCCATACCACCTTTGTGACCATTGCCCAAGACTTTTTATCTTATTTCCAGCTCCCTCTCCGATACGACATTGGTACAGAGCTTTTGACTTCTTTCCGTCAAACCTCTTCAACCCGCCTTTCCACTCATGTCCAGGAATGGCGGAGAAGACGGAGCTTATGTCGAGCTCCCACCTAACCACTATCCTTATCCGCAGCCTAGTGCTCCAGCTCCTCCAGCATATGCACTTCCACCTCCCTTGCCTTCTCCATCCCAGCACCAGCACCTACAGCCCCCTCCAGGGCAAGCATTTGCACAGCAGGGCACGACTAATCCTCCTTCCTCTCAAAGAAGGCGGAGAGGAAAAAAAAATCAATCTGCCCCTAGTACTCGTGGACCCAATCCTCAAGGTACTGACCCTAACACTACTAACCAGCAACAAGGCACTCAGCCCAAGCCGGACAGGCCTATTCGTACAAATAGGCCTTGTTCATGTTGCGGTGTTTACGGTCATTACACTCACGATTGTCCCCTCTTACCACAGATGCGGCAGATGTGGGAGTCTCAAGCCACATTGCGAGGACAACATGCCTCCCCTCATGCTCCCCTGCATGTGACCACTACTCAACCGACTATGTTTACCGATCCTTTCCCCCAGCAAGGATTCGTGGCTGCCCAACCACATGACGGATAGGTCACCACTCAACCTTCCCCTTCTGGTTCCTCCGATTACCAGATCCTCATGATGAACTCTGATCCATCCCCAACCGTTGACCTTCACCTTCAAACTCGGTCTCGCCAGTACCCCAAGCCTCCCGCTCAGTCTGCCTCCGAGTCCCCTTCTTCAGGTTCTACCGAGCCTCTTTCGACATCCAATGGTCCCTTACATATCCCTCAACCCAAATTTGAGGTTCATACCAAGATTCCTAAAGGACCATTACGCCGAAATGCTGCTCCTGGTCGAGCTGCTCATTCGTATAGCATAGTAGATGATTTGGCACAGTCTCCTGCTGCCATTTCCACATTGGAACTCCTCCAATCGTGCCCTTCCCAAAAGAAGGCTCTACTATCTGCCATGGGTGTTGTGGATCCTGCTGATGACCAAATGATTATTTTCGACGCCCATCAATCAGAACATCCTCCCCTTCCTTCTTCTGTAGCCTTCCAAATCCCAGTCAAAATTTGGAACGCTAACGTTTCTCGGTGTATAATTAATGAGGGGGCATCCACCTGTGTGATGTCCGCTTCGGTTTGGAAGCAACTTGGATCTCCTGAGTTGGCCCCTTCCACGATCACCCTTCGAGCGTGGGATGGCCACGCCTCCCAGCCCATTGGCCTCTTCCGTAATTGTCCTATCACTCTTGCGGGCAAGACTGTTTGCGTTGACGTAGAAGTCATCGACGCCCCTCTCGATTACAACATTCTCTTGGGGCGAAGCTACACCTATGCCATGTCTGCTGTCCCATCCACGGTTTTTCGCAAGATGTCTTTTCCTCACAATGGAAAGATAGTCACTATTGACCAGTTGACTTATCATGAGCCAAAGTCTCAGACCTCCCCTGAGATGACCATCTCCTTTGTAGCCAATAAGAAAACCATCGATTCCTTGACCAGTGTCTCTCCCGGCGTCTATAAAGACTCCTCTTTTCTTGGAACTTTTCCTAGTCTCCCTCCTCCTCCTATCTCTGATCCCAGCTTATCGAATGTTTGCATGATGCAATCGTCTCGGGCTACCCTTAAGCGGCCCGCTTTGGCTAGTCAGCAACCTCAGACTCAACCTCGCCCACCGCAACCCGCTACTAGCCATTCATCTCAGCCAGCCGGACCTCCTCCTTCTGGCCCTTCTCCTACAGCTGGTATCCCTGAACCCCTCTATCCTCCTGGGTCGGTTCCCCTAGGCCTCAACCATCTCGGAGCTGTCCCTCCTGGTCATTACCCCGCTGGTCAGATACCTTTCCTGGCTCCCCCCCCCAAAGTCTATTCGGTCCCCGTCATGGCCACCCTCTCTATCCCTAACCTGACCCTAGGCATACCTGTCTGGTACCTTGACCCTCCAGCCGCTACCCCACCTGGTCACCCCAAACCCTATCTTGCTTTGACACCGGTTCAACCGGTCCCCCTCGCTTCCTCTGTTGCCACCATACCCCCCGCACCTCCCCAGGACCCTGCCCCTGTGGTGACAACTCCAGGGAAGAAAGGCAAAGCTCGAAAGGGGGCAGCCAAAGACAAGGCCACCCCGACTGACCCAGCTCCTCCTCCGCCCGCAAAGCCTTGCGCCTTGTGTGATGTCGTCGGTCACGCCACCCATACTTGTCCTGAATTGCCCCGTATTCAACCCATGGTTAAAGTCACGTTCCCTGAGTCTATGGTCCCTGACCCCTCTATTCCGTCCTCGTCCGTAACCAAGAACCCAAAGATTATTCGCACCAACAAACCCTGTGCTTTATGCGGTGTCCATGGCCATTACTCCCACCATTGTCCTCACCTGACGCATTATCGCGCCTCTTTAGAGGTAGTTCGAGAGTATGAGGTTGAACAAAATCAATCTGCATCTCCCATACTTGCGTAGTATGCTTCAGGTCAGCTTGAGGATCCCTCCGCTCCCATTGACATTCCCCCCCCTGATGTCCAGATGACGGAGTCTACTACGAACATCCTCTACCTATCATCCTCTGTGAGACCTTTGGAGAACATTCCCTTTGAATCCTTCTCTGTTTTTTCGCTCGATCCCCCTCCAGCGACCACCCTGGGCTTAACATCCTTTGACCATCTGTTTATCTGTTCCTCGACCATCCCCCGTGACGATCCGTATGTTAGCCTTTCTTCCTATACAGATGATCTAGGTAGCTTTGCCGCGTCATGTGGTTTCCCTTCCTCTCATCATCCCCTCTGTTCCCGTCAGGATGTCCTCTTGGAAGCCCTCTCCACCCATGACCTCATCCTTCCCGCCCATAATCGGGATAACACCACCCCTACCCATGTTGACCTCCGCCGCCCGAGTCCCAGCCATTCCTCCTATAGCCCTCATATACCACCATCTAGTTCGTATATGAGTCATAGCCATCCTGCCCATCGCACTCCCTCCCGCAGTTGCCACTCGATGTCTCCTATACACTCACGCTGCCGTCATTGTTCCTCCTCCTCCCATTTTTTGTCTTGTACCACAATTCCGCAGGACCTCCCGTCCACACCCTATATCGGTTACGCCGATGGTGCAAGTCGTTACTCCCGGAATCTAGCCTCGGCAGGTTGGGCCATTTTCACCCCCTTGCATGCCCTTGTTCTCTCAAACGGGGTCTGCATTGGTCCTGCCACCAATAATCAGGCCGAATACGATGCAGTGCGGGGTCTTTTAGCCGATGCCCTCTCTCATCGCATCCTCCATCTGCATGTTCGTTTAGATTCCCTACTTCTTGTCATGCAACTAAATGGTGTCTATCGTGTGCATAATCCTGTGTTGTTTAGACGATATTTATGAGTGAAACTCTTGATACGTGAATTTGAAACCGTAACTTTCAACCATGTACCTCGAGAACAAAATCACTATGTAGATAGCATTGCAAACCATGTTCTAGATTGGCATTTATCACACGCATTTTATACAAGACAATAACAATCATAATCATTAAAAAGATGCATATCCATAATATGTGTCACAAAACATGTGTTTAGAGTCCATCTACTCTGATACATATGACATGCCCATAGCATGTTACAAAAAACTCAAAACTGGGGGCACCACCTGTCCCTACATACACACTAGGGGGCACCACCTGTCCCACACCTACTCACTATCTGGCGGATCCCGAGCCAATGGCTCTGTTCCTGCAGCCTGTAGATCACGTATCCCTTGACTGGCCATCTCCATGCACCGCATGACCCCTCGCCATTCCGAGGGTAGACCAATACATGGCTCTATGTACTGGTCATCTAAGTCTTTCCACCTGCGCTCTGAAACACCGGTCAACAACCTCTCACATCTACAGCGGATGTCCTCTAGGAGGGCGGCTGCATCCTCATTATGCGCCGCTCTCGATCCACTCAGGCCTGTAGCTCCTGACGCTGCTGGTCGTCCCATATATCCGGCCGGTTTTACCGGAGCTATATCTGCATACCAAAATTACATGAATCAGTACCCTATCTACTATTCAATAACTTTAACATGCCCAAAAAAGAGTAGTTACTTGTCACTTACCATCGGGTCCCCATACTCGACCAGGCGGAAGTGGTAGGTCTGGATCCCCACAATAACTCATCCCACTATAGGGATAGTCGTCTATGTATAACGGCATCTGATCCCAATGGGCAAAGAACTCAGGTCGAAACAACCGTCCGACCGCCCCTCCTCCTCCTCTGCACAGTAGTCGCCCCCACCGACACATCCTGGGCTCTCTTGGGCCCCCATCTGGGAGCTGTATACGAGGTCGTAAGGTCGGGATCTTCTCAAAAAATAAGGAGCACAATAAAGTCCCATACGAGCAATCGTGGTTCACTTGACACTTGCAAAGCGACAACTGTCGTTTTAATGACACCAACAGCATTTGGGCCCACCCATAGTAGGTCCCACTCAACACACTCTCCATAATCATCATCTGCCCCCCAGTGATGTGATGGAGCGCCTGGTTGCCCAGGATCCGCAGCACCGCTGCGGCCACTGCATGGGTCTCTAATCTCTCTAGGTCCCCGATCGGTATCCGAGTCCCTTTGACTTGGAGACCCGGTCGACAATGTCGCTCCACAAACTCCATGATGTTTCGCCCCCGCGGTAACACTGGCTGCGTATTTCCCACCATCCCAAGTGGCGGGAGACCAGTCAGGAAATACAGATCCTGGACTGTCAATTCGATCCTGTGCCCCTGCACTACAAAGACCTCATGATCTGGATCCCAATAACTGACAATCCGGGCCAACAAGGGCTCCCCTGCTCTCATCAAAGGGTTCTCCAAAAACTTCAGAACCCCAAATCTAGCCAATACACGACGGACACCCTGATCTGCCTGGATCTCTGACCGTAATGTACCTAGGTCTCCCTCTCTCCATTTGACCCGTATATCTGCCATATCTGCACAAACACATCATCTTTGTCAGTATACAGATAGGAAACACTGTAACCAATCACAAAAACCCAAAATCTCAGCCCTAAAACAACTGCAATCTCATTCATCCTCCAGGTCGCACTTTTTTGCCCAATCCTAGGATAGGTCGCAATTTTTGGCTCAAAACCTGCTTCCTAGGTCACAGTTTTTGGCCCAAAAAGTGCGACCCGGCCGTAGAGGTGAAAGAGGGTTTGTTCCTGAGATTCTGGGCCCTAATCTGAACTTTCAATCCATCAAAATGAAAGAGTAAGGTTAGGCCTCTTACCTGCAACTGACGGATCTCGATTCCAACGGTCGGTTTTTCCGCTACGCTCGCCGCAAGATTTAGGGCCTTCTCTCCTCTCTACATTCACCACAGCAACACTAGCAAATGAGTGAATTTGGAGGGAAAACTGCCTTATTAAAAGAGAACCCTTGTTTTTTCTTTCGCCTGCTGCGACCACACCGTAGCTCCGTTTGACAAACCGTCTGCACCGTTGGAAAGCTCTCACCGAGCCCTCAAATGGGTATCTGTTAGTTTTTTGTGATTTGATACTTCACCAGGACACATTTTGTCCAAGATAGGTCACTTCACCTCCCCCCAAAATCGAATTTCCTCACTTACAACACTTGTACTTGGGGCACCACTTTGCCTCCATACTTGTCTTTGTTCGTGTCGATTTTTGTCATGAGATACCATCTTGTACTCATGTTTTCTGGTCCCCCATGGGACCTTTTCTGTGTGGCAGCACCATCGAGTCACCCTTTTTTAGAGCATCCAATTTGAGTCATCATCACATTCATGGAGTCTATCCCGAGTCCCTTTGTACCCCGCTATAGTCATCCATCCTTCATTGCTTGGTCTCTCTCTTGTGTCGCACATTATGATCGTCAGTCCCACTGTCCCCTATCCCTCATGATACTGTTTCAGTCGCTGCCATGTCATTCATGTCCTTTATGCTCTAGCAAGGGAAGTCGTCCATTTGCTACTCAGTCCCCTCCATTCCATCATCATCATTGGTATTATTCTGTCAGTGACTCTACTATTTTCTCTCGTGCCTTAGTTGAGGATCTCTCATTCCTTTACCTACAGCGGACCTCCTTCTATCGACATCAGCTCCTTCATTCCAGAGGACAGGTCTAGAGAGCGGTGTACCTTGGTTCCAGCTTCCACTCTTGTTCGGTGCCTCGGATCAGGCAAAGGGATCTCTCATTTCCCTTTGACTTGATTGTTTCTCCACTTCAGCTCCTTTCAGCATGATCGAGATTCGTATGCTTGATGGTCCAGTGATGCAGCAGCAGCTCTTGGTGATGCCCGGGTGTGTGTGAGATGTCTCAGCCCTCATGAGGGGGTGGCCCTGCAGGTAGCCCCCCACATGCCCGGATGACCTCTTCATTGTAGCCTTCGATGCAGCTCCATATATTTGATGATGTTGGCCTTAGCCGCTTGCAGCGCCTCTTTGATTTGCATGTATCAGTCAGATTTTGTGAGCCCTTCCCCGCTTGTAGGGGGCATTTGGGTTGTATTTGTATCTCATGTACTCAGATATTATTGTATACGTCCTGGCTGTTATCCCGGGCACAACATGTATATGGGATCCCTCATTGTATTTCTATCTAGCTCATGTTTATGCCGGCTGTACTTTATGGTTCAGTCCCTTGGTTACTGGACACACTATTCTTTTGTACTTTGTCTCAGCGGGCATAGGTATGCCTCCCCCGCCGCCTTTAGCACAGGTACCCTCTCATAAAAAGAGACTTGTTGCACCTGTAAGTCTCGTCTCCTCAGGGTCTAGTTCTTCAGCACATTAGTCTACCTCACATTTCTCTCTCTAACTTCCCTTTTGATGTCTGGTGATTGAGTTCTTACAACGTACTTCGGTCATACGATTTGCTCCTAACACTCGCACGCTGGGGGGCAATCTGTTACACCATTTTTTGGTCATCTAACCTACTATCATTAGATGAACCCAAGTACACCATGTAAGACCAATTTTACCCTAAGTAAAATTGCCTTCACTATGTAAAATAACTTAATAAAACACATTTATTAGGTTGTTTATGGTCTAAACAGGAAACCCCAAAAGGAAATATTAAACAAACCTATATTTGTTTGATTTTCCTGGTCATGTTTAACCCAAAACAAAGAAATTAGTTAGATAAATCTTTATTTATCTTATTATTTTCTAGGAATAATCATTTAAATCTTATTTAAATAATATTCCTTGTTAAATATGACTAAATCACCCATAAATAATTAAATAAATCATTATTTATTTGATTATCTTTCAACCACTTCCTTAAAATGATAAATAAATCATTTATTTATTTATTATTGAAAAATAAAGGGATTTGACCCAAGTCAAATACTTTTTCCCTCCAACAAATATAATAAAATATTCCATAAAAGGTGGATCTAGATTTGGTTAATATTATTTTAATCATGCACCAAGATCTAGAATGACCAAATATTTTGTTATAAATAGGAGGGTTTTTCCTACCATTCTTCACCTTTTGTTGCCCATTAGATCACTCTGGATCTAAACTCTTGGTCTGACTTTGAGCCATTATCATTGTCATATTTTCCATTATTTGCTGTGTGAGCTCCCTTTGAGTTCTATCTTTGTCTGGGTTTTCTACACCAACAGAAGAGAGAAATGCTAGATCTGAAGTGCTGAGGACTTCCAAGAACCCATCCCATTGAGGAGAATTGGAAACACCTTCTTGTTTTCCTCCCAGGTGCCCTTAATACAAAAATTCTTTCAAAAAATATTGTTCTTGTCTTGTCTATTGGATGTATGGAGCAAAACCTTATTTTTGCTGCTTAATGTCTCTCTATGCATAGATCTGGTTTTGCGGCACTTGTCTTGATCAACTAGCTATGGATCTGAGAGATATTGGCAGTCATATTTGATGTTAGGGCTATAAGTTATGCGTAGCTAAAAAGGGTATTTTTTCGTACACTTCGACAAAAGATTCATACTAACAAGAAGGTTGTTGGAGCTACAGCTGGAGAAGCCTTAGCCTCGCAATTTGAACTTGAGTTCTCTTTGATCACATGCTTGTTTTCAAGCTCCATGGGATCG